>JAOPJM010258778.1:0-12320 GCA_027124095.1 Muusoctopus leioderma | reverse complement strand
AAGATAATTATGGGATAGTCAGTGACGAGAATCAATGCAATAAATTTATTTTTTATTTTAAGCGACGAGAATCAATGGAAAAGTGACGAGAAACAGCGAGAAATGCTATATATATATATATATATATATAGTACTTCATTACTCTGTTAATACTCAGTGTCATGAGTGTTGCTGATCATGTAACTGATTTCTGATGCTTAAGATATGGTATTCATAAGAAAATGATATACATTGGCAGTCATTGGAAAAAAAAGTACAAAAATAGAAAATATATTTTAAAATAATGTATACAGACATTTTATATTTAAATAAAATGGAACAAAAACTATATATATATATATATAATATGCACATACACACTTTCATAAATATATGAATCAAAAGCAGACAAAATGCATACACAATGCACACACAATATTATATTTACCTACATTTTGTTAAACTATGATACATATATATATGCCTACATACATATACATAGATATACATACATACACATATATATATACACAAATATATATATACCCAAATATATATATATTATATACAGACACATACACACATGTATTGATGTCTATTTGGTATTTATTTTCTGGTTATCATACAGATGAAAAGGAAAAACACACACACACATCACACACCTTATTATCAGTGTGATAACCAACAGTAAGCCATATAATCACTAAATTAGTAAGCCTAGAATCAGTGTGGTGGGGTAGGTAGTTAAGTGGGTAGGTAGGTAAGTGTAAACCCTGAGGTATCTATTAAGATGATAAGGGAGTTCTGCAATTCAGATTGAAGGACAGGGTGGTGGGTTATGAGTGAAAGGAACAACAGCTGGGTAGTGGTGGTGGTGGTAGTGGTATCAGTGGTGTTGGAGATTTCCCTAGGGAAATTGGAAAGGGAGGCCAGTCACATTTACTCACACACACATATAGATATATACACACACACATACGCACTCACACACACTAACTCACATACATATACACACATATATATACACATATATATACACACACATATATATACATACACATATATACATATACACACATATATACACATATATATACATATACACACATATATACATACACATATATATACATGCACACACATACATACACACATATATATACACATATATATACATACACACGTATACATACATACACACATACATATACATACATACACAAATACACACCTCTTTCTGCTTTATCTCTAGACTCATGAAGCTTCCTTCCCACTTATATCCCAATCCACCATCAGCACTACCTTCCTTCATCCACTAACCATCAACAGAAGTCCTCTACCCCCACCACCTTCTCCCTTACAACACCCCCATCAGCCAGCCATGGCATGTCTTATTTGTAGATACTACCACTACCTCTGTAATTCCATTCCATACTTTCCAGGAACATCTTTCCCCCCCACCACACACACACCTTGTTCTAGACACCAACCTCTCTATTTCTCCTTAAGTTTGTATGGTATCTTTCTCTCTCCCTCCCTATATATATATATATTTATTTATATTTATATATATATATATATATATATATTCCTTTCTACTTCCTCCATGCCACTTAACACTCTCTTAACCCTCCAACACTCCATTGTCTGTGTGTGTGTCTGTCTGTCTGTCTGTCTGTGTCAGTCTGTCTGTCTGTTTGTGTCTATGTCTGTATGTATGTATGCCTGTGTCTGTCTGTCTATGTCTCCCTCTCTATTCCACTGCCCTTACAGACTTTATATCCCTCCCTCCAGTCAACTTCTATATTACAACATCAAGACTAATTACAACCAAAAGAACAACACAAGCTACAACAATAGCAACAAGAATGAGCCAATAAGGAAGCTTCTTCATGGTCACTCGACCTACTAAAAATAGCAGCCAAATCTTCCTCAAATCAAACTCCACTGTCTTAAAAAATCGGAAGCACCTACTTTTGATAATGTAGTCCCATGAAGAAAAAAAAGGATATAGGATGGTCATAGGGCTGCTCGTCACTCAGAACTAACCTGGGGCTGAACAACAATAAAAACAACAACTGTCCAATTAATTACATGCTTCCTCTCTATATTAAATAACAATAACAACAACAAACATGATCCATACAACACCCCGCCATCAACACCCTTCCTGTGATCTCTTATCAATGGTGATGAAGATGGAGAGGATAAACAGTGAATGATAATATTTTCACAGCACCGAATCCGAAACCAATTCTAGAGACCAATGTTTAAAAATAGCAACAGCACACCCCAAATCTGTGTGTTTAAAAGACGTGCTTTTTATATTATTATAGCTTAGTCAGGAGGAAAGGCAGTGCCTATCACCCTTTTTTTAGAGTCTCCGAGACTGGTAGGTGGATGGAGGAAGGTATCCTCAGACCGGAGACCTGGCCCGAATGCTTACAATAGAGTGGACTCTGCTAAAGGCATCCAAGGTGCCAGGTAGTGGAGTTAAACCGGGTGATGGGTTAAGCCTACCACCAAAGTAGGCCACGGCAGGATTTGAACTCAGAATGCAAAGAGCCAGAATAAAGATCGCGAGGCATGTCGTCCAACGCTCTAACAATTCCGCTAGTCGACCACCCTACACTGGTACTTTATCAGTCTACCCCGAAAGGATGAAAGGCAAAGTTAATCTCGGTGGGATTTGAACTCAGAGCGCAGTGAGCCAGAACGAATACTGCAAGGCATTCTGTCCGACGCTCAAACGACTGCCAATTCGCCTCTAATGTCATTGGTTACATGTAGCCACCAGGTCAATCACTGGTACACGACATTTCTGGTGGTAAGAGTGACAAGTGGTAACTGTACAGAACAAACATCAACAGTCATATGATCTAAGACATCCCAGCTATGACCATCCCATCGTTTTGTATATCAAGGTTTACATTGTCCAATGTATACTTTATCTAAGATGGCAGCGTGTGATTTGAGGGAGACTTGGCTGCTATTTCTAGCGGGTCACCTGACCACATAGAGGCTCCTTTGTATATTTCAAGGGACATCAGGTGTATTTATTTCTTAACTTTCTTCCCTTGAGACCCATTTTTACCATACAAATTTTCTCACTACCTTATTTCAGTGTGATAAAATTTGATAGCTAATAAATAAAAGAATATAATCTGTATGTGATTATATTGCACAAGTACAGTTTCGCTTTTAAAATGTTTCTTTTAAAATGTTTCTCTTAAAATGTTTCACTTTTCACCAAAACAATTCCTCTTTTTACACTTTCACTTGAACTTGGCACTCATATACAATAGCTACACGTAGAGAAGATACAAATCTTAAAATAAAATAATTTCAGAGTAAAGAAATGCTAAAGATAAAGGAGGCAACCATGTAGAGAAACATTCAACCAAATATTGCTGGTTCAGATTCAAAAAGATACAATTGTACAATGGCTGAGACTTCATGGATTATTACCAGTGCTCACACAAGCACAAAAATTGTGGTGGGGATCTAAATTGAAGGGCAATACACAACAGCTGGAGATAAAGTCTGCTACAGGTGCTCAACAAGGAATTACAGGACTGTGTATATAATTTAAAAGGTTGTACTTGAAACTCAGGCAAATTCTTGGTTTATTCTATTTATGGTGCTCTGGTTTATCTTGAGAGTTGTCCTAGGAAATAATTAATTATGAGATCAAAATTAAAGTCAATTGTAAAAAGAAAAAGGTGGGGAGGGTAAGTGACTTGATCTTTACCATTTGTTGAAGGAGATTTGTCTGCAATTTCTAACAGGTTGAGCGATAACAGGCTATATGACTAGTGTAGGTAAAGCATAAAGCGAAAGAAAAGACTAAGAAGGAGAAGTGTAAAAAAGAGAAATTGCGAAAAGTGAATCAGTTACGCAAGGTGCGAAACTGTACTAGCACCTGTGCTTATTTGTTTTTGGCACAATATACCAAACTCTTTGCATTCTGATTTCAAATCCCACCGTGGCTTGCTTAGGTGGTATAGACCTAATCCATCACCTGGTTTAACACCACCACCTCACCCTTGGGTGCTTTTAGTGCAATCCACACTGTTGTAAGCATTTGGGCTAGGTTTCCGGTCTGAGGATACCTTCCTCCCTCCCACCAGTCTTGGAGGCCCTGAAAAAAGGGTGATGGGCACTGCCTTCCCTCCAGATTAAGCAGTAAAAAAAAAAGAAAAAAAACAAAGCAAAACAAAACTGTGCCTTGATGATTGTCAGTGATGTTCTTATGAGAATTTCTATGTTCTTAATAGTTGAATAGTATTTTATTTTTATTACCGTTAAAGCTGAAAATGCAGATTCACATAAATATGTGGAAGGAAATGGGAGAAGAGCCTGCCATCGCTAATTCAGATAGTATTGGAAATTCTGATTTCACATTCAATCCCCAAACAGCTCAAGTTTGTTTTTCCAAATTCACGTTTGAGACTTGAATCTCGTGACAGCTCTGCAAATTTTTCTCGAGACTTCAAAGAAAGACGTTTCACCCACCTGTTCCATTGCTGCAATGAATGGGATCTGAAATTGATCTAATTTACAATTGTCTATGTTTGGTAGAAAATATTTGTGGAACTGTTTTTCTATACATACCAAATGCTCGATTATGATCTGCTTAATCGAATTAAAAATCAAATTATTCTCACAGGCACAATCTTCAGTACATGAAAACATTTCAAAATTATCATTTTGTACTGCATATTTCCATAGGTTTATTTTATTCATGAACACTTTAGTTTTACCTTTCAAAGTGAAAATGTTTGTGTTCTCTCCTTGCAAAGATATATTAAATTCATTAAGCTTTTCAAATATGTCTGCCAAATAACATAATTTGCAAAGCCAATCCTCATCATAAAAAAATTCTGCAAGATTTGAATTATTTTCTGGTAAAAACAACATTACTTCGTTTTTTAAGTCTCCTAGTCGTCTTAAGGCTCATCCCTTTGACAGCCATCACACTTGTGTATATGCAGTGAAAGTTTGCTGAACTCGCATGTCATACCCTGGCATAGATTTATGAATAGACGGCTATTCAGTGAGTGACTTTTAATGAAGCTGATAATTGTAATTGCATCTTGTATTTCCACATTTAGCTCTAAAGACATTTTTTTTAGCCCCCAATGTCTTTTGATGGATGATGCAATGAGTGAGTGCGGTAAGTGCATTGCTTGCAGATTTAACTTTAGCTTGAAATTCTACGTTTTTTTCCCAACATTTCTGCTGCGCTATTGGAACATACACCAACACAGTTATTCAATTCCAGACCTACTTCTTTAAAAAAATGGTCCACTTCGATGAAAAGATCTTCACTTGTTGTACGTCCATCTAATGATCGACAAAACAGTAAGTCCTCGTGCACACTGTTTTCATACTAATATCTGACAAACACCAATTCTTGAACCATACTTGTAATATTGGTCGGTTCAACCGACTGAATTGCAAATTTAGTTCTTACTTTCATTATTTTAATTAGTTGCACAAATTGGTTATTGCTAATTTTTGCAATTCTTTTACATACCATATCCTTTGACAGAATTTTTCGTATTTCGTCCGCAAATAATTTCTGTGATTCTACCTGATGCTGGCAACACAAGTTCTTCAAACGTGTATAGTTTCTTAGCTTTTGCAATTAGGTATGAGGCTTCTTATAAGGCAAACAAATGTTATATTCTCCATGAAAGTTCTGCGTCCCCAAGTAATCTTTACGCAAGCGGGGGGGGGGGGGGGGTTGACCCATAGTTTAAGAAATTAGGAGATTAAGTGTGATACTGTATGGTGAAGTGGAGTTAAGTAGTAGATGAAATGTGTTTTAGTGGTTTGTGATAAGAACTGATGAAGACTTTGAAATAAACAAGTGTACAGCCACCACGTTTTATTACGAGTGTTGAAAAGGGGTATGCACAAAGAGAGAGAGGAGGGTGACTGAGGGGGGAGAGGGAGAGATTGATGAGTGGTAGAGAGCTGATAGTATTCTAAATAAACATATACATCTACACATGGTTCTCTAAATCAGGACTATTTATATTATTAATTACATTCTTCTTTTATTCCTACTGCCACTCTAACCCGAGTACACAATCATACAAATATTTACTTATACACATTTGACTGCACAGAATATCCTGGCCTAAACATACATTCAAACATGCACAAACACACACAGACCTACTGCCCTTTATTGTATGTGCCAATGAATTTCTCATTAATATATAACACATACACACACACACTCATATACATTGAGCCATCGAGGAAGCAGTCACCCAATCCACAAAAAACAGCAGCCAAATTTTCCTTAAAAAAAAAAAAAGGACACGGATAATGTAGGACTAGGGACACTGTGCCTGAAATGAATGCTTTTTATGACAGGTGTCCTGGATCAGGGCTGATCTGGGGCTAAACAACAAGAACAACAAGAAATACACTGGAAGCAACCACCCAAAAGCTCAAGAAGGACAGATGCATATTCACGTGAATATATTATATACAGATAGAGGATGATGATGATGATGGTGATGATGATGATGATGGTGATGACGATCATGATGCTAATGGTGGTGATGATGATCCTAATGCTAATGGTGGTGATGGTGATCATCATCATCATCATCATCATCAGTGGTGGTGGTGATGACGACAATGAGAATGACGACAACGGTATTGGTGGTGATCATCAAAACTTCATAACCACACACAAACACATAATGCATTCTCAGCACATACGCTGGCATGCATGTACTCCAGATATACAACATGCACATATGAATACATATGCTTATATTTAGACATAGCTACACAATCACACACACACACACACACACACACTAAGACATGCAAATACATTCTCAACACATATACACATACATGCATGTACTACTCATACATGCTAACACATATGCACACATTCACATATAAGCATTTATAAATACATACATAAACACATTCGCTCAAATACCAAAACACACACAGACATATGGCAACCTATTCACGAACACATATACACACACACACACATACACATATACAGATGTACTCAAACATACATAATACATATTAACACATGCTGAAATTGACACAGCAACATACACACCGCAAACTCATGCACGACCACGTGGTTGCGAAGCGAACTTCTTAACCACCACATATATATATATATATTGGTGTGTGTGCATATATATATATATATATTGGTGTGTGTGCATATATATATATATATATATATATATTGGTGTATGTGAATATATATATATATATATATATATATATATATATATATTGGTGTGTATGCATATACACCAATACACATCAATACACACACCAACACATACATATACCCAGACATATGTAGCAACACAAAACAGTCACGCTAACACACACACACAGAGGCAATTAAACATGTGCGTATGCACACATGCACACCCGGCACAACAGACACATCAACATACCATACCAACACACACACATACAGCAGCAGTATGCCAACATGTGCACACAACTTGTTGCTATGGTAGCCCAGCACCACCATCGAAAAAAAGCTAGCGTCACTAATGGGTTTCACATCCAGATTAAGTGTAGCATTAATCTTTCTAGGGCAGACACCATACTTCACACCCATCATCATCATCAACAACAGCAACAGCAGCATGGTGAGGATAGTATTCTACTCGTTACTGGTTACCCAGGGTGGGCACTGACAAACATACAAACCAATACATACATACACAAACATACCAACATACCTCTCTACATATATTATACGCACACACATTCATAACCACATACATAGCCACACACATTCACACTAACATATACCTAAACACAATAACCTAATACCCTTTTTCTATATGCAAAAACTTGTCTGCTGATCAAGCTGTTCGTGTTCACTATGCTTCACCGACGAGATTCAATAAGATTGAAACATGTCTGTTGCTGTCACCGTATCCGCTAACAAAATTCAGATTTCTCCCATAAGCATGGGAAGTAATTTTTTTAAAAATTAATTCATAATTTCTTTAAATTATCTCCCCTTTTTCTTTATTAGTCGCTAACAATTGCCACTAGGTTTTCTTTTTTCTTTATCCAGCTAAAAGGTAAATTTCGTCATTCGATACATCATCACCTACTCGATTTATCTTAATCCATGCTATTGGCTTATTTGAGTTATTTCCCTTAGCTCAGTTTTGTTTAATAAGTATAAATACTACAAACAATCACAATATTCACAATATTTACAACACCTATCTAGCTATACACACTAACTCATATTCCTGTACGCATACATACACGCACACAGACATACACATAGATAGAGAAGTAGCTTTCATTTGTTTATATTCTCTAGTTCATGAAAGACAGTAGATACAGTTACATACATACTTAAATATACTTACACACACATTAATATGTATGAACTCATGTAGGCATGGCCATGTGCGGTAAAGTTCTTTGATCTTCACCTCTGATAGGAGTAAATGAGGAAGAAATATTGATTTCTAGCATAGGCACATGGGCACAAAATGGACATAGGACTATGGTTGATTTAATTAGCTGCGGTACTTGATTGGGTCTGATTTTTGTTAATCTAGAAAATCGATTCGAACTCTGAATGTAAAAGATGTGAGTGAATACAGCATGTCATCCTCTGCCCTAATTTGGCACAAATATAAAACGCGTTTGGTAGGTGATATCTGCCACCTGCATTCAATGTAGCATGATTCAATGTTTAGGTAAAAGGTACAGTCTGCTGATACTGTTTGTATAAACCCATAACGATGTAAACGAGACAAAAATCATTTGACTCCCTGCTGGTATAATGTTAATGTATTTGATTTTCATATGTCTCATGTAAATTTGATTCTCAGTTGGCTCATCTTTTTTTTTCTTTAGAATTATCTACATTTCTTTACTGAAGATAATGATATGAGAGTTTCTAATAGAGTACTAACCTATGAATCAAACGGCTGGTGGTTCACGTCCTGATATTAGTACACAGTCATCAGTATATGTATAGTGTGCCCCAACATAGCTACAGTCCAGTGACTGACACCACTAGTAATGAAATAAAAAAAAAATATATCGATGGTGGTGGTACTAGCAAAGCCATAGCCTACTGGCTGGAACTATATATATATATATATGCATATTAACATATTCACAGTTCCTGGTTGGCCACTCATCTCCATCTAGTTTTCTTAGCTAAGAAAACCAGGTGTACATCAATGGCTTGTGGGAGATGTGCAAGCCATGTACAGCATAGAATTTAGCGTACAGACAGGTGTCCATCAGGGCCCAATTTTCAACCCCCCCCCCCCCCGTGTTTATTATAGTTCTCCAGAACTTTATTATCATTCTCCATAACACTGGAGTTTTAAGACCGGCTGCCCGTTGGGGTACAACATACCGCAACTCCTGCCAGAAGTGTCACCATTTTTCCGGTGACAGGAGGCGTGATTTGAACTCAGAATGCCCAGAGCCGGAACAGATACTGCAAGGCATCCCTTCTGATGCTCAGATAATTCCACCAATCCACTGCCATTGACTGGTACTTTATTTATTGATCCCGAAAGGATGAAAGGCAAAGTTGACCTCGGCGGGATTTGAACTCGGAACGCAGAGAGTTAGAACAACCACCGCAAAGCATTCAATCCAACGCTCTAAAGACTGCCAGTTTGTAACAATAATAACTCTCCTGTATCCTCCTATCACAGGTGCTTAGAAGGCAGTCGACAGATCAAAACAGGCTACTGTGATATTCTATATATGTATATGAAAAAAAAATAATAACACACACACATGCATAAATACATATACATACATACATACACGCTCACATATGCTGTCTCATAGTCATACATATATGTGTATACTTTCTCTCTCACACATGCATATATTCTCACGAACACTTTCTCCCCCACCCTACTCTCTCTCTCAAACTTACATGTCAGGAACAATGATTCAATAACTTGGTTAATTTATATATCCATGTTAATGGAGTCATTTAGGAGGGAGAGGACACGAAATTTTAAATGTAATTTTAAGTAAATTACAGAGTGAGTAGTATCTGACATTCAGACATTGGTGTTTCTAGATCGTGTATTTATGAATGTCTGAGAGAGTGTGTGTGTGTGTGTGTGTGTGTGTGTGTGTGTATGTATGTTTCTGTGTCAGCAACTGTGTGTCTGTGTGTGCATAGGACAAGATGAAATGATAGTGTATGTGCCTTTGTACGCATGTGTAAATGGGTTTATGTGTGCATGTATGGTGAACATGAAAAGAATCCCAATATCATGATTATCAACGTATGCTCATATAGATATGAAGATGCTCCAGCAAGGCCTTGGCTACAATAGCTACAGCCATGACAACCACCTTCATCAACAGTAAGAACTCAATGCGTCAACGAAGTAACAGCCAAAACTCCCTCAAATCACCCTCTACCTTCTTAAAACAGAACTGGACACATTGGTTAATGATTAGATACATTATGTATGAAAATAAGATAGGATGGTCACGGTTGGAATATCTTTAACTATTGGACTGCTCGACCAGAGCTAACCAGAGGCAAAACAACAGCAATAAGAACTTCACCACCTTTCTATCTATGAAACCTCCCCTCCCGTCCCAAGTATACTTATGTCACCACCACCATCACCATCACCACTTAACAGGGCCGGATTAAGGCTAATGATGCCCTAAGCTCACCCCAACATTGTCTAACTGACAAAGACATTAAGATAAAATATGTGCTGAATGTGAAATAATAGATTAAAAATTCTATTTTTCTCCCAGGCCAGACCCCATAACTATATTAAATATAACCTGTTTTTTTATTTGATTTATTTACCACTAAATAGCAGTAAGCAAAATCGTTAGAGCATCAGATAGAATACCTTCCGGGTATTCGTTCCGGCTCACTGCACTTTGAGTCCAAATACCGCCGAGGTCAACTCTGCCTTTCATCCTTTTGTGATAGATACAGTACCAGTCTAGGGCGGTGGACTGTGGCGGAATCGTTATAGCGTCAGACCGTGTGGTATTTGTTCCGGCTCTTTGTGTTCCGAGTTCAAATCCCTCTGCAGTCCACTTATGTAGCAGACTTAATCCATCACCCGGTTTTACATCACCACCTGGCCCGTGGGTGCCTTTAGTGGTCCTGAAAAAGCATGATGGACACCCCTTCCCCCTGATTAGGCGATAAAAAAAAAAAAAGCAATATAAGCAAATTATTTACTTATAACTAGGGTAACAGAGATGAGATAATTTTGGGTAAAATTCTGATTATTAAACCGAAACAAACAAAATAGACTTGTTGGAATTCATATTGCTGCATATTTAGTGATAAACTTATGTGTTGGTTCCCCCATCCAGCCACCACCACTCACTTGGTTGTTAAAACTGATTGGAGAGGAGTTAACTGCTCATCAACAACTTCATCGTTTATAACACTAGCAGTACACTCCTACTTCTACCACTAACCCTCCAAAACTGCTGTTTTTTGCCGTGATTACATCATCATAACAACACCATCTTCATCAACACCATCATGACCACCACTAATAACAAACATCTTTACCTCCACGAGTGCCTCTACCCCCTACTATTTCTAAGAACTCCCCATCCTGTTTACCCCCATCATAACCCTCACTACTATCATAATCTCACCATCATTAAGAACCTTTATGCGGTCGCTCAACTTGCTGGAAACTGCAGCCATATCTCTCTAAAATCATACCATACCGTCACTTTTTTTTTTATTTTTAAAGGGTAAAACATATTGGGCAATGCAGTCTGAAAAGATGTGATGGTCATGTCTAGAATGGCTTTGATCATGTTTGCTCTATCAGGGCTGACCTGGGGCTAAACAACAACAACAACATTATAACTAACATCAACTTAATGATAACTAAAGCTCCACCAGAATCGGTTCCTTCTTACTATCAATTTTATTTATTTATTTAGTTAGAGAGAGGGGGGGGGAGAACCTCCTGTTTATCTCACACCCCTCTCTCACGCACACCTTTCTCACACACCTCTTTCGATTGGCAGAAAATTATGACAAGATTTATCTATTTTTTCACAGAACCATTTCCTTCCTTGAGGTAGAGAAGCAATGCTGTTGGGTAGTGGTGATGGAGGTGTGTGTGAGTGTGTCTGTGTGTGTGGAGGCATTAATTAGTTAATGTTATCTGCCGAAGGGAAATAAGATTAGTTAGCTCGCCTCTCCCCCACACCAAAAAGAGTTTTTTTTTAAATTGAAAAAAAAAAAAAAAAAAAAAAAAAAAAAGAAAAAAAAAAAAAAAAAAAAAAAAAAAAACAAAATT
>JAOPJM010258471.1:0-12321 GCA_027124095.1 Muusoctopus leioderma | reverse complement strand
CCCACATCTGGGACAGTGTTGCTGCTACACACACAGACATCCTAGACCCACAATGGAGTACTGCTCCCACATCTGGGTCAGTACTGCTGTTACACCACACAGACATCCAAGACCACATCCAAAGAAAGATCACTTGACTGATTGTTTTAACTTTATTAGTAAACAATAATTTGTAACTGTCTCAACTAACATCAAAGTAGAATTGAACCTTTAAGTGCTAGGTCCATTGTCCAACACTTAAACACTGTCTCTATTTCATTGAAATATTGGACTTAAATATCTGACCTTCAAATGTTCCATATGTGTGATCTGTAGAAGGTCCTGTATTCCAAGTAATCGTTGCTTCATTTTCTCGGATCCATGTGTTGTTTTTCACTGTTGGGCTAAGTTCAACTTGTGTCCACCCACACGTATCACTGTCAAAAGTACAGTTTGGTGTAACCAGGCCAGCTGTAAATAGATGTTTGAAAAAGAAAGTAATTTTTATATGTAATGTCAGTTTGGTATCAAAATATATTTGTTTTAAATCATTTACCCCTTTTGATACCAACCCACCTGAAACAGATCCTGATTCTATGATACAAAAAAACTATTTATTTTAAAGTGTTCATATTTAAATTTAAACCTTCAATGATAGTTTCCTTCTACCCAACATACACCAACCCTACTACCCAACCTACACCCACTCTGCTACACAACCTACACCCTCCTCTACCCATCCTACACCCTCTTCTACCCAGCCTTCACCTCCTTCTACCCAACCTACAGCCCCCCTACTACCCAACCTACACCCAACCTACACCAACCCTGCTACCCAACCAACACCCTCCTGCTGCCCAACCTACACCCACCCTGCTACCAAATCTACACTCTCCATCTACCCACCCTACAACACCTATCTACCTACCCTACACTCTCCCTCTGCCCACCCTAAACTCCCCTCTACCCAGCCCTCACCTCCTTCAACCCAACAACAGCCACCCTTCTACCCAACCTATACCCACATTGCTACCCACTCTATACCCTCCTCTACCCTCTACACTACCCACCCTACACCCCCTACTACTCAGCTTTCACCTCCTTCTTCCCAACCTACACCTCCTTCTTCCCAACCTACACCAACCCTACTACCCGACTTCATCTCCTTGTACCCAACCTACACCCACCCTGCTACCCACCCTACTACCCAACCTACATCCACCCTGCTACCCAACTGACATTCTCCTCTACCCAACCTACACTCTCCATCTACCCACCTACCTACCCTACACTCTCCATCTAGCCACTCTACAACTCCCATCTGCCTACCCCACACCCTCCCTCTACCCAATTTATCTCTCCAACAAAGTCCCTGTTGTGAATTACAGGTATAAATCCTATTTACCTTGTTGCCGGACAACTAACTTCCGTTCTGGACATCCATACAACCTTTGAACTTGAACAATGTCTAACTGGCTCATACCGATACGTTGACCAATGGTTACACCTTTCTTCAGAGGTGTAACTGTTTGTATGCTTCGGTCTATAGCAAATTCATATGGATAATAATGCATGATTGAATTGTAATCATACGGGAGTCCCTGGGTGTTAACAATAGGTGGATATAACTTGAGGAAATTACTTTCTGCCTCTGTAAAAAAAAAACAAAAAAAACAGAAAAATAATTAGTTTACTCTTTGTATATATATATAATATCATTACCATCATCCTCATCATCGTTGTTTTACATCCGTATTTCCATGCTAGCATGGGATGGATGGAGATTTTTTGAGGCGGATTTTACGGTCAGATGCCCTTCCTGTCACCAACCATACTGATCAAGTATGGGAACTATATCACCAAATCACTGAACGGCCGGGAATTTTGTTATTTGGTGATATAAACAAATGGTGTCAAGTGATGACAAACACACATATACAGGAGATTTATGTTCGAATTCAGAAATTTGAATATAGCCATTAGCGTAATTCCTCTTGGAAAGGGAATAACAATAATATATATTTATATATATATATACTGTGAACTACTCGTTCAATATCGCCTCTTGTCAGTTGCGATAGCAGGGCCACTTGAATGTTAGGTGCTGTAATACTGACCGTCGTGGTATCGTCTAATTGTCTGCTATCCTATTCATTGCGGCATCCTCATCGACACAGTGAGAGGCCTCTAAGTGGTCACACAACATGCTAGAAATAACACCCTAATCTCCCCCGGTAGTAGGGTTAAAGAACAATAACGACACATATACATACATACAGACGGTCGCATTAAAAGCATTTACCGATGATCTTGAAAATTTAAGGCTCCGAGGCAAATATGAAACAAATATTAAATGCAGTTTCTGCACGTGCGGTCTCACATCGACCTGCTAGAAATAGTAGCCAAATTTCCTTAAAATCACACCCTGCTGTTTAAAAACAAATAAATATATAAATATATTAATAAATAATAAATTAATGAAAGGGGGAACACATTTGATAAATGTAATCCTGCATACACTGTGTCTGAATAAAGACGTGTTGGTCAAAGGTCTACTTGATGAGGGCTGACTTAGGTTTAAATAACAATAACAACATTAACAGCTATAGTAATAGATACAGTAAAATGATGCAAGAGGTTTTTACAGTAAGAATCAGATTCTACACAGTTGTTTGTGTGACTAAATTCAGTTTCAGATCGTGGCTCTTGCTCCTTATTGAGTGATTGACTTAGATGTAGTCTGTCATATACATAATCAAAATGTTTATTTAAATTGTTTAGTCCTTCAGCTTTTGATTTACTTTAAAACTGTTTTTGTGACGAACTAAGTCGACATACGTTTTGAACTATAGTGTCCCGGGACACATGTGTATCGTGTATAGTTTGCATGTGTGCCGTGAGGTAAGTTAGAAATTGTCTGGATATTTTGAAAACTTCAGCGTTTTTAATGCTCAGAATCGTTGCATGTGTATCCCTTTGCAGGCTTTTATAGGCTCACCCACACTAAAACTTGCGACCATGTGTCAATGTAAGAAACATTTTATAATAAATAAATGAGTGTCACATCAGAGAATATCCTGCTATCAAACGAAGAGTTGATGGTTGATATCTTGACAACACCGCTGCACTTTGTCCCAGGGGACAAGACGCTTAACTTCTCGAGGTTCAGTCTATCTACGAATTGGCAGAGTCGTTAGAGCGTCGGATAGAGTGCCTTGCAAGTATTCGTTCGGGCTCACTGTATTCTGAATTCGAACCCAGAAATAGCAGCCAAATCTCCCGTAAATCACACCCTGCTGTCTTACAAAATGATGGTTCACATTGCATAAATGTTATAGTCCTAGATAACAAAGCGTCTGGAAATAAAAGTGTGTGTGTGTGGGGGGGGGTGTAAAGAACGGGATGGTCCTGGCTGGATCGCATTTGATCATACGTTGTTTACTCAATCAGATGTGATCTGGGGCTAGACAACGACGATGATGACGACGAATACTGATTGCGAGCCGAGTAGCAAAAAAAAACCCCCACCAAAAAAAAAACCTTGTAAGTCTGTCAATGACTCTTTCTTATCTTGATGGAAATAAGTTGATCATAAAATAATTACTTAATTCATGATTAAGCTTAAGATTTATCAAAGATTAAATTTGTAGACTTTTAAAGCTAAGTGCAGACAGGAATAGAAAGAAAAAAAAGCAGACGACATCTTAATGAAGAAAAAAAAAAGAGCAGAGAGTAGAATAAAAATAAGAGAGGAAGAAAAATAATCACATAAAAAAATTGTCTACAGAAATTTAAATTTATGTATCGCTTCTCTCCGAAGAGTGTAAATTCTCATTAAAGATATTCTTATGATTTTATCTATCTATCTATCTATCTATCTATCTATCTATCTATATAGCGGAGTACACTCTGTTGCAAGTATTCCGGCTAAGTCTCCGGTCTGAGGATACCCTTCTTCCTCCCTCCCGCCAGTGTCGGAAGCCCCGAAAATAGAGTGATGGGCACTGCCTTTTTCCTCCTGACTAACCGTTACAAAGTTCGGCTAAGAGACCGATGGAATAAGTACCAGACTTTAAAAATAAGTACTGGGGTCGATCTAATCGACTAAAAACCCTTCAAGGCGGTGCCCCAGCATGGCCGCAGGCAATTGACTGAAACAAGTAAAAGAAAAGAATAAAAGAATAAAATAATATATATATGTGTGTGTGTGCGTGTGTGTCTGTTTGTGTGTGTTTGTGTGTTTGTGTGTGTGTGTGTACATATACTCCCATACATTTACACAGAGGCTTATTTGCGCCCACCCACCCACACACATATATATAAATAAAACGTACACCCATGCATATATACCTACATACAAACACACACACACGCACAATAATACACATACAAATTTATATGTACGTACGCTGTGACACACACACATATACACGCACTTGCACATACACACACTTACACAAACACACACTTACACAAACATACACACACACACACACACACACGCACACACACACACACACACACACACACACACACACACACAAACACAAACACACAGGATAAAGAGTTGTATAAACAATATTAATTAGTTTTCTGTGCATGTGGGTGTATATTTGTGTTTATGTTGGAGTGTGTGTGTGTGTGTGTGTGTGTGTGTGTGTGTGTGTGTACGTGCGCGTGCGCGGGTGTGTGTGTGTGTGCGCGCGTGTGTGTGTATATGTGTTTGTATTTAAGTCTGTCTGTCTTTGTGTATGCCTGCGTGTTCTGAATTTTTTCGTGTGCGTTTGTGCTTGTGTATTTATGTGTGTCTGGATGTGTGTGTCTGTGTGTGTGTGTGTCTGTCTTTTTATATGTGTGTTTGTGTGTAATTATATGTTTGTGTGTGTGTGTGTTTGTCTATCATAGTATACGTGTGTATTTATGTGTGTATGTCTATCTATGTGTATGTGTTTGTGTTTGTGTGTGTATGTGTATATATATGTATATGTGGGTTCACTTTCAACTGAAGTGCCAGCTCATTGAATTAGCTTCTAAGTGGCTGAGTATTCCACAGACATGTGTGCTCTTAACGTAATCCTCGAGCGGAATCAGAGTGACACACAGTGTGATAAGGCTGGACATTTGAATTACAGGTACAATCCACCCGACGGGCGTCTACACAGTTTCCGTCTACCCAAAATGTACTCGCAATGCTTGGGTCGAACAGAGGCTACGGTAAAGACACTTGCCCAAGATGCCACGCAGTAGGATCCAACCCGGGACCTAGCAAATTTCTTAATCATTCGGCCAATTAATGTATAAGCGTCTGAGTATTCCACAGACAACTGTACCCGTAACGCAAATTCTCAGGCCGAATCAACGTGACACAATGTGACACGGTTGGACTTTTGAACTAAAGGTACAATCGGGAACTAAAGGTACAACCGCTCTCGACTGGTATTATATATAATAGATCTCCGTCTGATAATAAACGGATCCCCGTCTGAATTCCAGACGATGAGTGTTCAGTTGTTCGATCAACTGAACTACCAACTCATTGAATTGGCGTGTAACTGGCTGAGTATTCCACAGACACGTGTACCCCTAACGTAATCAGCAGACAGGAATCAGCGTGACACACAGTGTGACAAGGCTGGGTTTTTAATTACAGGTGAAATCCATCCGACGGGCTTCTACACGATTTCCGTCTACCCAGATTCACTCACAAGGCTTGAGTCGACCCAAGGCTGTGGTAAATACACTTGCCCAAGATGTCAGGCAGTGGGATCGAACCCGGGACCTCATGATTGCGAAGGGAACTTCTTAACGATTCGGCCATGCTGCGGTGACCACAAAAATATGAAAGTCAATGTTGACCTCATTGGGATTTGAACTCAGAGCGCAGAGAGCCGGAACGAATACTGCACGACATTCTACCCGATGCTCTAACAAATCCGCCAATTCCCTAACCACAGCATCCAGATTGACGGACGTATTGAACTAAGGTACTGAGATTTTTTTTAAAAAGTGTTATTTCTATAAAACAATAGAATAAAATGCAAACACAGAATATGAACTCATGATCCATCTACAATGATAACAGACATCTTGTCCACTCGACCAAATCATCACAAAATGGTTGTTGCCATTGTTGCCTCAGTTCAGCACTGGTTGACCATCCCGTCTTTCCACCCACACATATTGGACCAACTTATCCTGTGTGTCCTACTTTCACTAAGAGGGTATGATGTGACTGGAGAGAGACTTGGCTGCTATTTCTAACACAGACACACACATACATACATACATACATACATACATACATACATACATACATACATACATACATAAATACATAAATACATACATACATACATATTACATACATACGTACGTACATACATACATACATACATACATACATACATACATTCATTCATACATACATACATACATACATACATACCTATATATATTCATGCATACGTAGGCACATTTACACACACAAATACATTTAGATATATTAGGGCATGTCAATATGTGTACGCATACATGAATATAATTTACATATTTATCTGCTCCAAGGAAATTAAAATCTTCACATACTTAGGCACACAATTTAAATGTACGTGAGTATGTAAGGATATTTAACTTTTATTTTTATTTTTAGAACATTATATTTCTTTGGCTTGCGTTCACAAGTGTTCTTGAAGTCTACAGAATGTTTCTAGCAAATTTTAAGGAACTTATTCTAAATTTATCACACCCATGTTTGAAACTTTGTATCGTTGTAAAGAAGAAATGAAGATGAAATGCTTGTCACATATGGATTTCAAAATGAATACTGAAGTATTTAAATGGTAATATCGAATATTTTAAAATATATATATATGGCGTGGTGGATTTGGCAGAATCATGTCAGACAAAATGACTTACGGTGATTGGCTATACTCTATTGATATTCAGAGTTTAAACACGCCCACGACGAATTTATCTTTCATCATTTCAGGGGTCGATAAAGCAAGGCGGCGAATTGGCGGAGTCGTTAGCGCGTCGGACAGAATGCCTTGCAGTATTTGTTCCAGTACACTACGATCTGAGTTCAATCCCTCCCAGGTCTACTTTGCTTTTCATCCTTTCGTGGTAGATAAACAAAGTACCAGTCTAGAGCGGTGGACTAGTGGATTCGTTCAAGCGTCGGACGAAGTGCTTCACGACATTTTTTCCGGTGCTTTTCTATTCTGAGTTCAAATCCTGCTGTGGCCTACATGGGTAGTAGACTTAATCCTTCACCCGGTCTAACATCACCACTTGGTATCTTGGGTACCTTTAGTGGAGTCTTCTCTGTTGCAAGCATTCAGGCCAGGTCTCCGGTCTGAGGATACCTTCCTCCCTGCCTCCTTTCCACCAGTCTCGGAGGCCCTGAAAACACACACACACACACACACACACACACACACACGCGCACACACACACACACACATATATATGCACACATACATACACACATAAACACTATCTAAAAACCAGTGTTGTATATGTTGTGTTCCTTTATGTCTCGTAACTTAGCCGTTCGACAAATAACGATCACGCACATACACACGCACACACATACACACGCACTCACACACACGCGCACACACACACACACACACACACACACGCACACACGCGCACATACACGCCCCCCCACACACATACACACACACACACATACATATATATATATATATATATATATACATATGCACACGTAGGTACACACATAAACTCGATCTAAAAACCTGTGTTGTATATGTTGTGTTTCGCTTATGTCTCGAAACCTAGCCGTTCGACAAATAACGATCGATAAAATAAGTGACTTACTGAAATATATACTACGCTTCATATGATCGACTATGTGCACCAAGGTTGTACTCTAGCTTGGCCACAGTCCAATGACTGAAACCAGTAAAAGATAGTCTAAGATTGAAATCAATATAGAATTATTGCACATTTACAGAATCTTCATATATTCTGTGGTGATGAAGTGTATTTTAATTATATATTACTTATAAGAATTATTTATTAATTATCAGAACTCATTCCTGTAATCAGATAATGCCGTCTGGCTTCCTATAATTTCACTCTTTGAATTATAAGACGCAGTAGTGGAAATGCTTTTAGCTGGGTTGCGATCGATAACAATAACTGAAGATTGTAATGTATCGTTATATCAACATATATGGTCATAGAGTTCGTTATGTCATGGTTTTACATTAAAATATATTTGGTTTAAACATGTTACATGTTGTTGTTGTTGTTGTTGTCGTTGTTGTTGATCCAAAGTGACACTCTTGCCTCGATTTAATTTCTGACTGTGTTGTTTTTTTTTTGTATTTTAAAAAAAACGTTTTAGTCTGGTGGGAGGGCACTACCCATCACCCATTTTAAAAAAAAACAACTTTTTAGTTTGGTGGGATGGCACTACTCATCACCCATTTTTTCCCCACGTCCACCGGGACTGGTGGGTGGGGTTTTAGGAAGTTATACTCAGGCCGGAGACCTGGCCTGAATTCTTGCAACAGAGTGGACTCCGTTAAAGACGACACCCAAATGCCAGGTGGTGGTGGTGGTGGTGTTAAACTGGGCGACGGATTAAGTCAACCACACAAGTACGCCACGGCGGGATTTGAACTCAGAACGCAAAGAGCCGGAATAAACACTGCAAGGTATCTCATCCGACGCTCTGACGATTTCTGCCAGTCCACCACCCCTAGACTGGTACTTTATTTCTCTACTCCCAAAAAGGATGAAAGGCAACGTTGCCCTCGGTGGGATTTCAACTCAGAATCCAGTGAACCGGAATAAATGCCGCAAAGCAGTCTACCCCACATTCTAACAACTCTGCCAGAGGATGATCCGGCTGCTATTTTTAGCAGGTCGATCAACGCTGTAGATGCTTTCCTCCTTGGCTGGTGAGTATACATGTATTCTAAATATGGTGGAACTACCGCTTTCTCGACACCAAGACGTGGAATATAGGGAAACAGTAAACCTTAGCTGCTCCTTTTACATATTGGACTGTTGTTCTAACGAACATAGTCCCCACAAACAAATCAAATATATACTCTTTTACTGCTTTCATTCATTGGACTGCGGCCATGCTGGGGCACCGCCTTCAAATATTTTAGGTGATCATATCGGTCCCAGTACTTATTTCAGTCTGGTACTTATTTTTGCCGATATCTATTTGTCCAACCACTAGGATACATAAAAGGACACCCCCCACATACACATACACACACACACACATACACACACACACACACACACACACACACACACACACACATATATATGACGGGCATCTGCACAGTTTCCGTTTACCAAATCCCACTCTCAACGTATTGCTCAACCCGGTGCTAGAGTTGAAGGCTTTTTTTACCAAGATGCCGCGCAGTGGGATGGAACCCACAACCCGAATCTATGCCTAGCTGAATATCCTTGAATTGAATTACAAGTCATCACTGAAGTTAAGTCATGTCTCTTTAAATAGTACACTACAGAGACAATGACAATACAACATTGAATTTAAAACACACATACTTCTAGTATGTGTGTGTTTTATTGAGGGTCGTCGATTGTCAGAATTATTAGTGCGTCGGACAAATGCGTTCCTGTAGTTGTTCCACCTTTTTGCGTTCTGAGTTCAAATCCCGTCGAGGTCAACTTTGCCTTTCATCCTTCCGAGGTTCATAAAATAAAGTACCAATCAAGTACTGGGATCGACATCTTTCTCCCCCCCCTCTCTCTCTCTCTCTCTCTCTCTCTCACCCTCCCTCTCTCTCTCAGATTCGGCTGATCTTCATCTGCCTATTGACATTCAATGAGGATGCCTATCTGTCTCAAGCGTAGGTAAAAAAGGAGAGTTCAGCCAAGAGCTAGCAACCTCTTCTCACAAAGAACTAGCTTGCTATAGAAACTGTCAAAAGAAACCAAAAATAAAAAGACCCAACAAAAACCATCCTTTGCAACCTAGACTCAGGTATGGTGGGTATGGATGGACAAGTGTATAACATAACACGGAATAGACTAAGGGCATTGCTAGTCATATGAGACGGGAGGCATACTTCTATGATTCTGCTGAAGCGAGTACGGCCACTGAACACGCTAAGCAGATGCCTATAAAATATCAAAGACCTAACTTTGAGTCGGTTCTCCTAGACTTGATAGTAAACCATTATGTAAGTCATCTAATCCTTTACAAAACAAGCTCGAAACTGAAATTGGCAACTTTAAAAAATCCACAAAATACTTGATATTCTCTGACAAGACTAAAATCTTTACGAGGGAGACAATAGCAAATACACGCATTTGCTCAATAATAGCATAACACAAAACTATAGCAGAGCCAGTCCACAGGGCCTATTACGACATTAATAGAGAAGCAGAGAAGCAAAGGTCGTAGCAGGAAAACTTAATATTCGTGACAGCCTAGCAAAACTAGCAAAACGTAAAACGTTTATTACAAACAAAGATCATAAAAATAACTTTGCTTCTAACTCTAAGTGTAGGTTGATAAATTCCGGTTAATACTGAGATCGGATTAGTTAGTAAGTCAATTGGGTGGAAAAGAGGAAGAGAGGAAGTTATCCTCAGACAGAAGACCTGGTGCGAATGCATGCAAAAGAGTGTATTCCGCTAAAGGCATCCAAGGAACAGGTCGTGCTGTTAAACACAGCCCCATATTAAGTCTAGATATACTATTTCCTGACAAAACAAAACCGTTATAGTTACGCTGAGAACACCTTTCATCATATGTCTGCTTCTAACTAAACAAAAACTCAAGACAGCTTAAAAATATATATTATATTTTCATCCCTATCAACCACCGCTAACATTGTTTAGTAATTGTACTGTTATTGACACTATAAATGATGGTATACCTTCTAAACATATCCATAACATTATAAGTAAGAGTGAGTTATATATATATTAAAAGCACCAATCACAGAAAGAAAAGAGAAATAGTGTAATTGCCAGTCCACTAAGAGCCTGATTTTATTTTCTGTCTCAAATTGTTGCTAAGATGTCTAATATCACTTTACGTTAACATTCGTAGCAGTTAATTCATTTATATATATATATGAGATTTTATTTATGCATAAACGAATTATATTCTCTAAGGGAACAAACTGAATAACTTGATTTATTTCCCCTTCTTGACTCTTAAACAGAGCTTACTTCAGCCAGACATCTTACACGGTCACATCCACATTCATTCCTTCTATCTCTTCTTCTACTTAACTCTAAGGAAGTGTTTCATACTTCACCGTTCAGAGAAAAGTCAATAACATTGATATTCAGACACTTTCTTTTTCGTTGCCACAACAACTAGGATAGATTGCTTACCAATATTAACTGGGGAGATGTTTGCCCACCACCACCACCACAACGGCTGACAATCTACCATTAGTGAAGAAAGGGGTGGCGTTGTGCATAAAACTACCTGCAATTATATTCGCCTCTCAAATTACATCAGTCCATATCAACAGTATGTCCGATGGGAAATACCTCAGGGAAGCGTTCTGTATACTAAATGACGTATGTTAGGGTCTCACATGTGTAATATAGGGAGTTGAAAAACTTCAATTAACTGAGATTACTCATGCAGTCAGTAGAAAAAAACCTCCTTCTAGGCGTGTTTAAAATCGAAAAACAACCAAAAAGGGAGATAACTCCTATAAAGTCAAGTAATTGAAATAAAAAAAAAATAAAGGCGATGCCGAAGGGAGTCGATCTTGTGTTTAAAGTCAACACGAGAAAAGCAACGAGCGTGTTTTTGTTGGATTAGACCTCCTCAGCGAATAAGTATAGGGGTATTCTTATAATATCGTGTGAATATGTTTTAAGGCGGCGAATTGGCAGAGTCGTTAGAGCGCCAGACACAATGCCTTGCAGTATTCATTCTGGCTCACTGCTCACGGAGTTCAAATCCCGTCGAGGTCAACTTTGCCTTTCATCCTTCCGTGGTGGATAAAATAAAGTACCAGTCAAGTACTGTGGTGGTTGGCCTTGTGCCTATGGTAGAAACAAGTATTATGCTTTTAGGTTGGTGGACTGGCTGAATCGTTAGAGCGTCGGATAAAATGCCATTCAGTATGTGTTCCGGCTCTTTACGTTCCGAGTTCAAATCCCGCCGAGGTCAACTTTGCCTTTCATCCTTTCGGGATCGATAAAATAAATTACCAGTCAAGTTACTGATGTAGCTTTACAGATATAAATGATATTATAAACACTATCTACTTTATTCATTGAGTTAAATTTCCACCATTTGTATAACCAATCTTATATATATAAATATCCACATATATGTATATA
>JAOPJM010258374.1:0-12321 GCA_027124095.1 Muusoctopus leioderma | reverse complement strand
ATTCTGCCTCAAAAATTTCTCTCACCGTCCAACCTATGCTAGCATGGAAAAACGGACGTAAAAAGCGATGATGATATGAACTTCACACAATAATTTTTGCTGATGCAGACCACCACCCGTTTCCACGCACTCTGTTGTTGTTGTTTTTTCTATTTACTGTGTAATAGGGTGTAGTTTGATCATAGGCCAAAATAATTGTTACATAGCATATCCATAATCCTGCTCAAGCTGGTGTAACTATAACTAGAACTATCTGCTTTGAAAAGAACACAGTGTAAATCTAAAATAATCAACAAATATAAATTTCAAAATTGCTATTATTCCGTTTTGATTATGAAAAGCATAAAAGAAAAAAGAAATACAACAATTTCATAACATAAAATGAATATATATATTTTGTGTGAAATACCTGGCAAAAACATTCTGAGTGTGATTCTGACTTTACAAAAACGAAAAAATTGCAAACCTTATTTGGGTTTTTCAGTATCCATAACTTTACATGGTTTTGAACATTATATAAAAATTGAATGTAAAATTGGTGATAACCTTCATATTGTGACACAACAGCTTATACTAGGAAAGGCATTCCATGATAAGTTTTACACTATGTAATCAATGAGGATATAAAAATATAGATATAGTATAAATTAAGTATCAAAATTTAACAATTATTTGAAGATTTCTGAAATACCTCTTTAAATTTTAGTCCTTCAAGGAAATTTTACAGCCATTGGTAGAGAAAGTGATACAGAGAGTGAACAGGAAAACAGTAATACAAAGATAACACAATTTAGTTTGCATGTGCATATTAATTTACATATTTATATATGTAAATTAATATGCATTCAGACATACAATACAGTTGGGGGGGAAAAAAACAAACTTCCGAATGCACTAAAGGAGAGCCAGTACATGACACATATCCATAGAAGATCTAGTACAAAGCAATTAATGGTGATCTGAGATTATCTCAGATCAACCTTAGTTGTTTCTTGTGAGAAGCAATCACAGAAGAGATAGAGAAAGACCAAGATATATAGAAGGCTGTTGTGTTATGAATGTATCCAACCCATGCCAGCATGGGGAAATACATGAAATATAATGACACTGTTGATGATTTTGGTGCTGGTGGTAGTGATGAGGATAATGTAGATGATCATGATTAAGATATTAATTTAAATTGCTCTACATTTTAAAATGTGGGGCAATGATAATTTAAAGAAATAAAAGTTGACAACCAAAAATTTAAATGTATTCATTAATATTTAAAAAGTAAAATACATTTAATAAACTTCATCAATTTTTCAACTATACAAGAGTTAGTGAAAAGTATATAACAATTTACTTATAAAATGATATATTATTTGTACAAAATCAAATACATATCTATATATATATATATACATACACACAAATATATATATATATTAACATAATTAAAATAATTTATGCTTCTCATATAATTTACACACATTTTTTCAGAAGCTATTTGAGTTATATAGATATAGTAAACAATTCTTAGAATGGTAAACTTATACCATTAAATGGTTGAATCTTGAACCTTAGAAATGTTTACTTCTTTGAAAATAGACGTTATTCCATTAGTAATTTATACAATCAAATATTCAACCCAAAATTTCATAGAGTTCTGTTGTATAATTTCATATCAAAACTCATTTCAATGGTCATTTATTAACAGTCACTATTAATGATAATATTAATTCATACGGCGGCAATAGTAACCCAGAACTTTGCATTTTTCACACAGATGTTGTGGATGCACTTTACTTTGGTCTGATACATCCAAACCATCAGGCTTCTCTAGTGGTCTCTGCAATGGTGAAAAAATACCTTTGTAAGTTGCAATTAAGATGGTATATTATTTTAAAATGACATATTCTGGCATAATTTTTCTGGCGTAAATATTAAAAAGATTTCTTATCTTTTTCGTATTATAATTTAAAGATCACAACCTCAGTAACTCATTCAAAGAGATATTCTGGTAGCTTTTTAATTCCACGCTTCTCATTGGTTTCTCTGCTTGTTACTTCATCACATTTTTAAACACTTGGTTTTCAAAGTTTTTTTTGTTTGTTTTTATTAGACGAGGAGGGGTGGTACCCTTAACCATTGCAGGGTTTACCAGACTGGTCAGGTTTGATGTTCAGCTCAAACATCTCTTAGTTGATGGGATACCTGTAGGGAAAATGTGAGCAGTGGGGATGGGGTTGCAAAAGTTTGCAGTTCTAGGGAGAAAAGATTTGGTAAAATGTTTACAGCAGAGTTTGTTGGGGTGAGGCACAGTAAGAATGACAAAAAGGAGTGAGGCAGATATATCAGGTGGGCTTAGGTAAGGGTGATATGCACTTTGCTATTAGCACTACTACTTCTATTCTAGCAGTAGTAGAGCTAGAAGCGATATAGTGATAAGACAGCATGGTTGTGCGATATTTGTTGCTACGTTTTGATGAGTGAATCTTTACCAATCAGCCAAATGACCTTGGTGTGAGGTGACTAGATTGCAGCCAGAAAATGACCGTGTGAAAGGTCATCAAGAAGGGAATGGTAGTATCATCTGTGTAGGAGTGTGCTTGTTCAAAATACCAACAAGAAGGTTATTAATGTAAGAAGAATATGAAAGACATAATTAAACACTGAGGCACACCATATTTATACAAGGAGTATGTGGTCCAGAATATTTGTATGTGTGAAAGTTTCACTATCCCAGGCATAGGAGCAGGACCCAAATGAGGGTTGCACATGTGCTTTGTAGAGGGCCAGTAGTTGATTAGAGCTGAAGTATTTTCAGGTCTTACAGAGGAAGCCAAGCCTTTGGAAGGTAGTTTTCACAATGTCATAGATAAATGGTCAGCATGGAAGATCAGTGATTGTAAGGCCTAGCATTTTTAGGGACTCTGAGGGTTTTATCTGTGTGTTGTTATGAGCAGGAAGGATCTAGTGCTTCAAAACTGTTTCTTTGATATGTAGAATGAGTGATCTTGGAGACTAGGTCGTTATGTACTCCATTGCAAGATGTTTTTAAAAGACCTTTATTTATAGAGGTAGTGCAAGTCTGTTGTGAGGTGACTAAGTTGCATATGGAAACTGACTGCATGAAAGGTCATCAAGAAGTGAATGGTAGTATCGTATACATAGGAGTGTGTTTATTTGAAGTAACAGCAAGGTTATTAACATAAGAAGAATGTGTGAGACAATTGAACCCTGGGGTACACCTTATTGACACAAGCTGCAATGGAATGGTCTGATAGGAAACTTCTGATGAAAGAGATGAGAGATGGTTGGAGTCTATAATAAAGCAACTTTGTCTGGAGGTTCTCGTTTCAGTCATATTTGAAGGCTTTCTTGTTGTCAAGAGCAACAACAACATTAAGATATTCATAAAGCTAAGAGATGAAGAATAGAGATTTAGTAATAATATTAATGATTTCTTTTGAAAAGGCACCACAACCATTTTGGTGGGAGTAGGGTGTAGACAATTGAATTGATTTCAGTGTATTAAGCTAAAGTCTTTCTCGAGCTCTTTTTTATGGGCCTATTAGAGCCGGACCGTATCCAAGTTTTTGAGGCATTAAGTGACTGAGAGTGCAAGAACGGGATGCCAGCCTGCTGCAGGGTTAACCCCCAGCTACTGCTGGTACTCATTTTCAGCTGAGTGGACTGGAGCAACGTGAAATAAAGTGCCTTGCTCAAGGACATCACACACTGCCCAGTCTGGGAATTGAACCCACATTCTTATGATCATGAGCCCAATTGTATAACCACTAGGCTACACGTCTTCTTCAGTGTATTACTGGTACATATTTTATCAACCTCAGAGGAGTCAACTTCAGCAAGGTTTGAACTCATAAAAACAACAACAATAATAACAATTACATTGATAAATTACTTTAGACCACATTGTCCATGATTCCTTGGTTACATTATTATTACAGTCATTACAAATTCCCCAAGTATTTCCCTCTACAGCTATAGATCAAAGAGATAACAGGCAATTGATCTTTAAGGTGAGATACATTCATTTCCTTACCCAAAATTCTAACTGAAAATAGGTACAACTTCCATTTTGCTTGTTCAGAATTATAAATAGCTAAAACTATTTAATCCTTTCCAGAGTTCAGAGATTCAACTCTGGTTTCTCTCATTCTAAGCTGATGAGAGACAACCGCCTCCTCCACCACCACCACCACCACCACCACCACCAGAAATAGAATGCTGGATTATCCCAGGTAACTTTCCATGTCAGAGGAATTGAACACATCACCATAAATTCCCAAGCTATTGTGCTATCATTACTTACAGTAATGAATTATACCACTAGAGCTAGGTGGACTAATTGAGAGATACATAACTTGATGATAAACACAATGAAATGTCAGTAACAAGGCATGAACCGATGACCACTTGACCTGATGTCTGGTACCCTATCAATTTGGCCACCGATGTTCTCATTAAGAATGGCATTAACCCTTTTCATACGCACCTGCCTGAGACTGCCTCTAATTCTATGATACAAAATGTCTTGTTTTAAAGTGTTCATATTTAAATCAAAACCTTTCATCATAATTTTATGTAAGAACTTTTTGTTATGTTACAAACACCACATTGATATACAATAAATGCAAAGGCTAAGTATTTTAGAAAATCTTTCCAAATTTTCTAAATTAATGAAACACATTTCATTACAAATATGATTACAAAAAGGTTAAACCATAAACTTGTCTGTTCCAACAGTTCACAGAAATATCCAGTTTACAAAACCATAATACCCATACTAGTATGGATTAACAAAGATAAAAAGAAGTTTTTAATTGCATACAGAGTATGAATCTGACGCCTAGAATTTTTGCAATCAAAATCTGAAATCAATTTTGATTTATATTACAAGTACACCAAACCATCTGATAAAACTTTGCATTAAATACCATTTTCCATTTCACACACAGAATAACTGAATATCTAAAACATTTTAATATCTAAGCAATATTATTTACCTGTTTGAATGGATAAACATTAATATGACATTTGATACATTCTTGACCCATGTTAGCCCAACTGTTACCACTCATCCATTTGCGTTTACACTTTGGGCATTTGTATTCACCAAAGCATCTTTTCTTTCCTTGATATGGGGTTAATCCTTCACCTTTAGGCCGTGCCTAAAATAAAGTACAATTTTTTTTGATTTCTTAAAGTCTCATGTAATCATAAAAATAAAATCAAAACAAGAAAAACTAAATTCAAAGTAAAGAAAATTACCATTCTTGTTGACTGCTAGTTTGCTAAACTATTTTTGTAACATTCAACATTCAAAGAAATGAATTTCCATTTTGTACTAACAACTAAATTTTATATTTGTCTCACTACAAGAATAAGGTAAAGATAATTTGAAGACAAAACTGTTGAAATCATAAATTGTTCATCATCTCTATACATAAATCCTTCTGAAAATTGAATAAAGGCAGATTATACATATCACAGATCATCATCATCATCATCATTATCTTTTTATGTCCGCTTTCCATATTGGCATGAGTTAGACGGGGGATTTCAGACCGAGTCAGGTCCTGATTTAAAGTCACCACTCTCATAGATGAGCTGGTGGCCCATGTCTCATTTCATTTGGAATTTTTTCTACAGCTGGATGCCCTGCCTATCACCAACCACTTTACAGGGTGTACTGGGTGCATTTTATCATAGCCCCAACACTAGAAAGGTTGTCATGGCCAAGACATGACTAAAAAGCCCTCTCTAACCTAAGTTGTCTTCGTTTGATCACCAAACATTTTGCATAGTGCACTGAGTAGATAAAATAAACTATCAGTCAAGTACTAGAGTTGATTTGATCAACAATACCCTCTGCCAAATGTTATGACCTGGCGCCAATGCTAGAAATCAACATTTGATTAATTTTAGATTTTATTATAATTGATATGGCAGTTAGATGTGAAAATCACAAAATCTAATAATTCAAAATATATCTTTATGAAACCAAACAGATCAGGTAGTTTTTTTTAATCTGTCATTTTCTTGGATGTTTCTTTTTATTTCTTTGCATTAGTTGACAAAACTTTTTTTTTTCTCCATAATAATTCTAATTTTATGACTACTTATTCATAGCCTTTCATACTTATTATTAATTCACCTACCCACTTTTCTCATGAAATGTTTCAAGTTAATCTTACCAATAATTTAGGTATTCTAAACAGTTGATATTTTTTGTAATTTCTCTTTACTACTAAATTACTTTACTAAATTAGGAAATTAAATAGATTGTGCCAACCAGAATTTAAGACATGAAAATAATACAGAAAAAAAGAAACATTAAGTAAGAAATATACAAGGGTCTTTGGGAGAAGGAGACTTATAGCAGCTGAAAGATATTTCTCTGAATAATTAGTTCCCACACACTATATGAAGAATCACATATGGACATGGAACTTTGTTATTAGAAAAGATAACAGACTATTCATAAGATACAGTCTACCCCAAGTCATGACCCAGATCTGTGACCTGGAACAAAAGTTGTATGTGATATGTTGATGGAATAGCATAGTAGATCAGGTAGTAAAAGATAAAATACTGGCTTTGGAAGTTTAGAGAAGTTGCAGGAAATTAACAAAATGAAAAAGAAAAAAAAAAGGCGAAGCTTTACTTTGCTAAAAGAGGTTTCCAATATTAAAGAAGACAAAAGTATTAGATGAAAATTAGGACAAATCAATGACATAAAGGATAAGAATGTGTGTATTATAACAGATAGCCTTGCATTCAGTAAATAAATAAAAAGAACAAATTCTCATTAAAGATAATCAGAAAGGGCGATTTATCCCTAATCATCTAGAAATTACTGTGTGAGGCATTTAAAGAAATCAAATCAAGAGCTGAAAGATCTTCAAGAATAAATATAAGTATTCTGAAAGCATTAGAGTGGGTAACGTTAATGACTTGTTAAGCTAATCAGATTGAAAGTTCTTATCACTTAAGACTGGTATAACTTAACTGCTTCAAAGAGAAGAGTGATGTTCTAATGAAGGTAAATTACATCAGACTGAAGTACCACAAGACATGTGGAAAGCCAGCGAGCTACATTCACTGCATCAATTACTGTGATATCTCCCAAATTCATATTGTAGGATAAGGATGTTTAATTTGTCTGAATGATCCAGCCCAGTGAGCTGTTGAAAACTGTGCCTCCCCAGTAACCCAGTGTAGCTTCAGAGCTGGAGGATCAACAGTTGATATGATCTTCTCAGTCTTCTAGCTCCTGGATAAGAGCTGTGAAAAATAGATGTCTCTCATCGCCTTCATTGGCCCCATAAAAAGCATTTGATTTGGTATATTGATATAGAGAGTCACAGCAACTGGAAAAGATAAAATATCCTCTTAAGCTCCTCTCCTCAGCATTGACATTCCAAGAAAACAAGCCATCTAAACCTTTCTACATCAACAGTAGCATGAAGCAAGGTTGTGTCCTTGCACTAACTTGCTTCAGCATCTGTGAAACTAAGCCTTTATGAATTACACTAGAAAATATCCTCCTGCACTGTAGGGAAGACAGAAAGCTCTTCAATGTTGTCCACTTTTGAATAAAAAGAAAGGTCCATCATTCTCGATCAGAGAATTCCTGATTGTAAATTTATTGCATTGGCCTCTCATATTGAAGTCAAGCTTCAGTAGTTGATCAATAGATTTTAACTTTCCTGCAAGGAGTTTATGCTGACAACTAGTATAAAAGGCTCATCATTATGGGTCATAGTTTTGACAATTTTCCCCAAATCAATATTGACAATGATCTACTAGAAGTTTCAGACGGCTTCTCATATCTTGATCTAATAGCTTCTATTCTTCAATTAAAGCCCCTTTCAGGTGTTCAGACAATTTGTTGTTCCCTGTCTACCAGTCTGTCTCTCTCACTCTCTCTCTCTTTCTCATTCATTCATTCTCTCACACAGACAGTCAGACAGACGTACACACATGCATGCACTTACATCATATACAATGGTAGAAATATAACAGTATATACAAATAAATAAATATACAGACTCATACTCATATGTATTTAGTCTTATTTCGAAGCAAGACAAAATAAAAATAGACATGAGTTCATATACTTATTTATTCATAACTCACGTTATAATCATTGTCAGGCCGTCAATCTTATACCATTATGTAAATGAGTTATGTAAGTCACAAGTTTTATTTATATTTTGAATAAGTAGCCTACAGCTACTATTGTTGACAGTTTGGGAGGGGGAGGGGAGTGAATACTGATGAGTTGTTCAATAACAATGAAATCGGTTGGTTTGATCCTCATGCAAAATGCTGAAAAGGCCCTCATAGACCTAATTTCACAGCAAGACTAAATATGTATGGATATATGTCCGTATATTTATTTATTCATAACCGACACTATTAGTACTCTAGTAATTAGTAACTATATACACTTCAACGATTTTTGTTTGTTTTAATATATACATAGGCACAGGCATGGCTGTGTGGTTAAGAAGTTTGCTTCGTAACCATATGGTTTGGGGATTTATCCCACAGTATGGCACCTTCTACTATAGCCCTGGGCTGACCAATACCTTGTGAGTGGAAATTAGTAGACAGAAACTGAGATAGAAGCCTGTAAAAAAACGATGATGATACACATACCGTCTTCCAATATTAAAAGACAAACTATTTCTACTGAGCACACAGCTCTTGAACTCTCTATGCCAATCTCAACTTCTAATATTTTGTTTCTATTAAAGATATAAGTATTTTAACATAGTTTCATTATTTCTGTTCAACCTCTTCACATTTAAATATATCCTTGAATTAACAACATGTTATTCACAATACTTTCTCACTGATAACAAATATGTATTAATCTATTCTGCATATTTTTGTAAGAAGACATTTATTTGTGCTAATTGGGCCTTATACTTACATTTCAGCACTAATCATGAGGTTGCACATGTGTACTTCAAAGTTTTGGAGATTTGATGAAGTCTAAAAGTCAAATATTACTAATTTTTTCATGAGTTCAGATTCCAATATCTATATAGGATAAGGTAATGAAGAAAGCCATACAGTACGAATCTGGAACAAGCAATTTATTTTACTCACTCTCAACAAATACATTATTTATATCATTGATATTTCAGTGAAAACACCCTGGTCATAGCTCTGATGAATCTTTTGAACTTTGATCTGTCATTCAAGGGTGTCTGTCTGCCATCTAACCTTTCTTCATTCGGCAGTTTTTGTGAAGTAACATTTCTAATATTCTGAACCACATCAGGCCTATTACCTAAATAAAGAAAAATGTAAAAGAGAGGAGAGTGGCAGTAGACAACCATGGCTGTCGCTACTATTGCCACTACTGTCACAGCACCATTGGTTGAAGCTCCGTGGATAGCCAGAGCAGAAGCACCAGGGGCTGATGTGGTGGTGAAACAAGAAGATAAAGGGTATCCTCCTCAGTACAGAGTCAGCCAGAGGCCCTGAGCTGCAGTTTCACACCATTACCTTGCAGCAATAGGGAGAAGATAGAGACTGGAGAAAGATGAGAAGCCATCAGAGACAGCAAGAAAAGAAGGAGCCAAAAAAAAAAGAAAATAATGGTTTCTAACATAGGCACAAGGCCAACAACCCCAGTACTTGACTGGTACTTTATTTTATCAACCCCGGAAGGATGAAAGGCAAAGTTGACCACGGCAGGATTTGAACTCAGAGAGCAGTGAGCCAGAACGAATACATTCTGTCTAATGACTCTGCCAATTTGCCAATAATAATAATAATAATTATTATTTCTAACATAGGCACAATGCCAGAAATTTTGATACTTGACTGGTACTTTATTTTATCGACCCTGGAAGGATAAAAAGCAAAGCAGACTTTGGCGGGATTTGAACTCAGAATGTAAAGGGCCATTAACTAAATACTTCACTCTAATGAATCTGCCAATCCAATCACTTTCAAATTGTCAACTTAGAAAGGAAAATATATAAAAATCTTGTTTGTTGAACAAAATATATTTCTTAACCATTTACTATTAAATTAAATAAATCAATCAATATATGATATTCATTCTATTTCCAGCTGAAGAAATCATCAAAGACAAAATTTTCAAATCCAATATCCACAGAAAAATATTCATTGTCATCCTTATCGGCATCATAAACCTCCCAACTGATTGTCTATGCTAACAAGATTTTGACATAACATCATTTCTGCATGCCCCCCCCCCCTACTGTGTCGTCATTGTCGTTATCACCGTAACATACTCTCTTCAGAGCGTAGCTTCTCCCACGGCAGCACGATACCATTTTCTTATTGATTTATTCGGCTTTCTCCATTGAACCAAAAACCTCTGTCACTGTCGCCTTCCAGTTGTGTCCCGGTCTCCCTCTTCCCAGGAATGTGCACCTCAAGGACTCTTTTCCATTCCATCATAGTTTATCACATGACCAAAATATCCCTGCTTCTGTCTCTCTACATACTGTAACAGCCAATTACTTGGAACTGATGTCATCATTTGTGTCATCTTGTCTTAAAAGTCAACAGTTCACAGACCTGTCCTAACTATATCTTCTTAAGTTTTCCTTGGACCACTTCCCCCAGAAATACCTTCTACCATCAACTCACAGCATGTTTTTCTCCCAGCATGCTTCATCCCCTCAATGTCTATACCAGCATACCTACCTCTCTTCAATATATCTGCCATTGCTTTTAAGCTAAGTCACTTTCTCAATTTTCTCACATTCAACCTTTCACATAACTAACACAGCACATCCAAAAGAACATATTCAACACAGATGCCTCTCCAATTCCAGTAGGGGTTTTACATTCATTCACCAAGTTCCATTGCTATATGGTAAAATGAAGAAGAAAAAAAAATAAAACGCCTTTTGTAGGCTATAGAGTAGAGAGGACTCCCTAGCCTATAAGAGACAAAGCAACCTCTCTAGTGCTGGTGCCATGATAAAATGCATCCAGTGCACTCTGTAAAGTGCTTGGCAATCGAACGGAGATAACTTAGAGTAGAGAGGGCCCTTTAGTCGTGTCTTGGAAAATGATAACCTCTCTAGTGTTGGTGTCAAGATAAAATGCACCCAGCACACTCTGTAAAGTGGTTGGTGATAGGAAGGGCATCCAGCCATAGAAAACATGCCAAATGAAATGAGACATGGGCCAGTGGCCCATCTGTAGGAGTGGTGACTCCAAATCAGGACCTGACTCAGTCCGAAATCCCCCGTGTAACCCATGCCAGCATGGAAAGCAGGTGTAAAAAGATGATGATGTTGATATCGGCTAAGAACAACATCTTTCATCAAAGAATAAATTATTCCAATAGATTTTACTCGTAACTGAGACAAGTTATGAGTTTGAATTCAATGACAGTTATTAACCTCACCCTATCTAAATTGATACTTGTTCTATAGTCCCAACATTGTTGGCTACATGGTTTCCAAGGTGTCTGTCCAACATGCTGATTATCTAATTTCATCACAGCCATAACATCATCTGAAAATATCAAGAGAAAAAAACCCACAGATTATAATTATATAATTTGAAATTTGAAAACTGAATATTAAAAAAAAAAAAAAAATATTTCATGAAAAAAATAAATGAGAGAAAATTTAATTTGGGTTTTACTTATATCTTCTTATCAGAATAGATTTTCAATATTCTTTTTAACTAAAAGGATAATGAAAACAGAAAAACAAACAAACAAAAAATCAAATCCAAATAAATATATCTTTTTACATTTTCTCATCTAAACAGCTTTAAAACAAAACAAAACAAAACAAAAAATAATTTCTTAAATATATACAAGAGGTTTTAACCCTTTTGTTACCATATTTCTAATTAAATACACTGCCTTTGGACGGATTTAATAAAATAACTAACTTCCTTAAGTTGGTGTTTGGAACATAACTTAATAAAAAGTTCATACCTAAAATTATAATGGAATATTTAAATTTAATTATGAACACTTTAAAACAAATAGGTTTTTATCAAAGAACCAAGGGCGGTTTCAGGCGGATTGGTATCAAAAGGGTTAAACAAGAAGAATTGAGTGTTTTGCTCTGGAATATAATATCTGCAGTAGCAGTGTATGAACTCATGGTCCAACAGATAAGTTATCTTATCCACTGAGCTACTAAAGTTTTCACAGGAATCATAAATAATTTATCAACAGACACATATTCTAGTATCACTGAGAATTCCCTATCCAAGACACATATTCTAGTATCACTGAGAATTCCCTATCCAAGACACATATTCTAGTATCACTGAGAATTCCCTATCCAA
>JAOPJM010258277.1:5000-12321 GCA_027124095.1 Muusoctopus leioderma | reverse complement strand
GCCGAAATCACCCGTCCAACCCATGCCAGCATGGAAAACGGACGTAAAACGATGATGATGATGATGATGATGATTCCCTGCCATACAAAATGATGTAATGGTCACTGCTGGAACCCCTTTTGATCATAGGTCTGCTTGATCAGGGCTGAACTGGGGCTAATAAACAACAGGAAGATAATTTGAATGAAGTTTATTGTAGTACTCAAGAGTATTCAAATGCTAATTCCTGACTGTTTGCAAACGAGTAGACTTGTAGTTGTTCGGGAGTGTTGATTGAAACTGATTCTGTTTTGATATGTGCACCTTGCACAACTAACTGAATAGTTTTTCATTTTGAGTATTTTGATTTCATTTTGTTAGTGGTAATAATATATGAGTAGTGCTGTAGAGTATTTGTCTAGTTATAATGTTTTTCTTCAGCAAGCATTTCAGTTAGAATTGAAGTGCAGCTTTGCCTTGTTTGATTGTAATGCGACACATAAACATCAACAAAGTACAAATCATCCAAAACACTGCACTTTGAATTGCCACAGGCTGCACATACGACACCAACATCGCACACTTAAACAACAACACACATGTACTCTCACTAGACATACACCTCAAATTTTATGCCTCACAACTCAAACACTTTACTCTCATTAGAGACCAACTAAGTGTCCAATTTATGTTTGATAAATCTTGTAAATGCAAAGTAAACAATGACAAAATATTATGTAGGAGGGTTGAATTTTCTTCATATAGTTCTTGACATTTTCTATTGATGCGGAAATGACAATGTGTGCACTGATGTCTAGTCTCAAATTTGCTGTTCTGTTCAACCAGATTAAAAATTTCTTCAGTGTATTCACAATGAACTGTGTCACGCAGATGTGAGAAGATAGATGCATTATGTAGATGCAAAAAATCTTCCTTTTTCTTGTAAGGAGTTCCTAAAAATCTGTTATCATTGCCAAATATGCTCCGAACTAAAACCTAAATTTTACAATCTTAAGGAACAACAATTCGTAATGGCTACTCAGGCTATGGAATGCAACTCATTGGATTTTGTGGAACCTAAACAGTCAGTATCTTGAAACGAATATCTTTTAGTGGCAGCTGATGAATACTCATGTTACCCTTTAGTTTTTCCTTTTGCTGATATCACCTCTCAAACCATTATTCGATGTCACAAAGAGCTATTTTCTCTAGTTGGAACTCCTAGTGCTATCCACAATGACAGAGAAGCTCAGTTCATGTCTTAGAAGTGCAACATTTTCTAAAACATCAAGGAATTGTGTAAAGTAGTAGCACCTCTTACAACCCTAGAGGTAATTGGCAATGCGTGAGAACCATTCAGACAACATAGAAGTCAGTATTGTTAGCTTTAAAGTGACGGAATCTTCCAGAATCTCATTGGAAAGATAGTTTTTATTTTTTTATTTTTTTTAGTACTTCATTTGGTTTGCTCTCTGCTTTCAACTGCTACCAATGAGGTGCCTCATGATCATTCCTTCCTTTTTAGATGGTGTTCTCCAGTTGGCGTCTCTCTACCTTAGCTTCTTGGCTAGTTTCCTGGCCCTGTCCTTATAAAAGATCATGTATTGACATGCAAAAGTGATCCCTTAGTAGAGGAAGCTGAACTACTGGAATGTAATGACAAGTTTGCCTATGTTTGGAAAAGTAATGCAGTAGAGGCCACTGTCTCACTTCGTGATTTGTGACGATGCCCAACATCTCTAGGTGAAATAGTTAAGTTTATGGAATCCGATTTACCAGTTGCTAACTCAATTCCAGATCTTGACAACACTCTAAACTCTAATTCTTCATTCCACTATAGTACTATTTCTCAAGAGGGAAATTCTTTGAGTAACAAAGATAGTGAGATTATTTCACAGAGTCCTGCTATGCCTATTGCTCCTATTGATGAACTTTGTCATTCAAAGGGACCTATCACACTGTCTGAAAAACTTAGTTTGTGACTCTTATGTTATATTGTGTAAACATGAAATCCAATTCAATATTAGAGTTATACTATTGCTCTTAACTTTTGCTAATTTTGCAATCTCATTGTTCATTGTTTTTTCTTAAAGAAGGGTGTATGTTGTGATTCTTGTCCCTTTAATAATTGATGTATCAAGTGATGGGTGAGTTCTCCCTCTTATTTAATAAGCCGGATGTTGAGTTGTATGTGGCATTATTCATTGAATAAAGTCTTTGGTATATGGATCTCTTACTGTTACTTCTTACAACATTCAGTAACTCTTGTATCAACAGTTCAGTGACTTATTTGCTCAGCTGTTGTAGCTTTAGTCTCTTTAGCTAGAAACAATGTTCAACCATGTCTGAAATAATGGATCTTTTTACCACATACATTGTTTTGGCTTTAGTAAGTTGCAAATAAGACGTTATTACCAGGAAAGGTATATAGTGATAGGGCATTTTGATAATAGTTTCAGATTTTGAATTTACAGAATGATATAATCCATGTTAGCATGGATTATTTGTGAAATTAACTACTCAAATTTGTAAACTTCTAACTGCAAAACATTTAATTCATTCTCTCCTATAAATATATTAATTATATTATAATGGGTACTGATAAGAGAGCATAGGTAGTATACTACCTGAAGTAAAGAGTAATATGTTGCAGTTTGGTTGAAAAATTAAATAGTAGATATTTGTTTTTAGAGATTTGTTTTTAGAGATTTATTATAGTATGAGAAATGACAATGTAGTGTTGTGTTGTGTGCTTAGGTATTCACAAATATATGCTATGGAGAGGAACAATAATAGTTTCATCTAGGTCAGTTTACTCCAAGCATCAGCCCAAGTTGTGATCAAAACAATTGCCATGAGACAATGATCAACTTATGAATTGTTTTGTTAGTTTCTCAGTTAAATTGCTTTCTTCTCAGTGCAACTGATGTGTGCATAAGTAGTATAGTGACATTTCACAGCAATTTGCTCTTAGCAATATATTTATATTTATTAATTATTATTTGTGACTTAACTTAATTCCCCACTCCATCAACTTTGATTTATATGAGCAAATTAAGAAAGGCTGCTTTACAGACCTGTCTCTTTGATGCCAGCATGAAAACATTGCTACTAGTGTTGATAATCTTGGTGGTAAGCTACAAATACTTCCCTCTTTCTTTGATTAAGCTAAGTACAATCCAGTAGGTAGTGATAACAACTTTCTTCATCCCACAAAGGAACCTTAGTGTCTTCTTTGCAACTCTTAATTTCATTATTAAAATCAATGCTTGTAATTTGATTAAAATTGTTACCTGTTTTTTAAATATTCAATCACAAAATGACTGTATGTCACTAAGTCAGTGACTATTGTTTTTACTCATATAGTATATGTCACTCTTTCATTGTAAATTCATATGTGAATATCAACAAGAATGGTTTTTCTTAAGTTATCATGTTGATATAAATTCCATACTTGACTTAACTGGAATTCTGTCAGCTTCCTGATGTATGCCATTTGAATTTTAGTGGACAATGGAGATTGGGTGGATATTATTGACTTTGAAATTGGATATCTTACCATTAGCTGTGAGGCATTTCTGGCATTATGCTGTTGTCAATTTATCACTGATATATTATGATTAATAAGAAGTGCAGCAAATGAGGACACTTAAATTTAGTAATGATTTTGTGCCCTGTTGCATTGTATCTGTAAATAGTGCACAAAGGCATAGAAATACTCAAGTTGGTGACCAAGTGCATAGTGATGGATCCTTAGTTCTCGTCGGAACATCTGTCTAGGAGATTGAAAACTCCAAATTTAAACCCCCACTGTCTTGAGGGTAAGACTGTGGCACACGATTGCCAATGACAGACCTCCAACTATGGGTCAAATATTCTCACTGTTTTTTGAGTGCCCGGGATAGCAGAAGGCTAAAGGAAACAATTTAGATAGAAATATTGAAGTGGCGGCTCGCAGATTGTTTCTGGTCAAACTCTGCCAAGTCTCCGGCAACTCCTGCATCCAGTCTCATTTCCAACTATCTTGACCATGTCTTGCAGCTGGATCTGAATGATTTGAGATGAGTGTGGATCATGCCTTGCAAGTTCTCCCTACTTAAAACTAGGTTATGCACAAGTCATGACTTTGGGCCCAACTGACATAAGCTTCTTGGAATCACAAACAAAGGGCGGACCTTTCATTACAGCAGCTGGGGTGTCATGTATGTCTGTGATGATGAAGTACTGCTACTTTCATAGTTTCCTCACCTGTAAGGGCACACAGAAGTTGTAGTATAGGCAGGAGCTGTCGCGATTCTCCAGTCCCTCATGTGGCTGCACCATTTGTTGAAGTGCTACATAGTTGAAGTTATAGTCTTCATTTATCCCTGATGGATGAACATGATAAGCAATATAGTTAACAATTATAAATTGTACATTATAATTGTCAATAGAATAATTTAACTTCTCTTTCTTCCCCTCCTCCCCAACATTTTGTTTTGATACAATTCTTACAATTTCATTAATGATTTCATGATGGCCTGTATTAGGCAGGTTTCAATAATTGCTTATTTCCATAATCCTCTGTCTTGTATCTCATCTGTGAAATTTTACTTTTTAACGTTTTATCTAAAATGTCCACTCCAAGTTTTCTAATGCTTACCAATGCCTAACTATCCCCTAAATCTATCTTGTTACAATCTCTTTCATCCAACACATAATCCATTTGTATATTTCCAGACCAATACCTCTAATACTCAGTTGCTTTCTCAAATCACTTTCATTTAGTTTATTACTTATGTTATATCTGTAACATAAACTCATATTTAGCTCCTTCCTTTCCTGTCCTTACTGTACTTTTATTGCCTCATTTTGCTTTTTTATTGCAATAGAATTTGAATAAAATAAGTATTTCTTTATCAACAAAGGTGTTTAAAATCCAAAAAAAACAACAAGCAAGGGAAATAACTTGCATTGTCTATATTACCCCCAAAGTTTCAATCAACTGATCTTATTGGAATTATCTCCCTTTCTTTTTAGATTTTAAACACCTTAGCAGGAGTTTTTGTCTGCTAATTCCATGGATAATCTCAACTGACCAAAGTTTTTCAACTCACTATATTACATATGTGAGTCCCTACCATTATTCCTAATTTGTATACCTACCTTCTTAGAAGCAGGTGCCTCATTGTCAAACTTACCCTCTTACAAATTAAGGGCCTTATGTTAATGTAAGAATCCTTATGGATGGCAAAATTATCCAAGAACCATACTAAATACTGCATGTTATTGACTTACATCCCTTTATGTTCTGAGTTTAAATCACACCAAAGTCAACTTCATCTTTCATCCAGAGTCACTCTCATACAGCATTTTCTATATTTTCCAAAAATTTATATCAATTCTTTATTTTCTAGAGTTATCTCCCTTGCTTGTTTTTAGATTTTAACCGTTTCATTACAGTATTTTTAATGAAATACACTGCCTATGATTTTCAATTAATTTTGAAAATAATCAAGAATTTTGAGGGATTCAGTAAAATAACTAACTTTCTTGCTATTAAGTTGGTGTTTAGGATATAACTTAACAAAATGATCTTACATAAAATTATAATGGAAGGTTTAAATTTAAATATGAACACTTTAAAACAAATGTTTTTTTATCATAGAAACAGGGGCGGTTTCAGGCGGGTTGGTATCAAAAGGGTTAAACACCCCTAGAGGTGCATGGATAATCTCAGATAATCTAAGCTTTTCAACTCACTATATTACATATGTGAGACTTCTACCATATTTGGATTTAGTATGCAGAACGGTCTCCTGAGTTATTTTCTCTCAACTATATTGTTGATATTCATAATCACTATATTCATACTTATAATGACTATATTTGTATGTATAATCACTATATTGATTGTTGATATTCATAATCACTATAGCGTCGCTATATTCCCTCTATTTCTATATATATATTGATTACTCTTAGTCTTGCCAATTGAGTAGGATATGCTTCGCTGAGGAGGTCTAGTAGGACTGGAACGAGTCCGTTGCTTTCACCAGGTGGTTTTAAAGTCTAGATTCACTCCCATTCTACATTGTCTATATTGCAAAAAAAACTTCAATCAACTGATCTTATTGGAGTTATCTCCCTTGCTTGTTATAAGGTTTTAACCACCTCTAGAAGGAGTTTAAAATCTAAAATTTACTGATTACATGGATAATCTCAGTTAATCGGAGTTTTTTAACTCACTATATTACATATGTGAGACCCTACCATATTCATACATTAGATCAGTCTTGGCCAATCTGTGGCCCTTTTGGCTTTTGGTATGGCACACTTAATTTCACGATTATACCAGCATAATAGCTTTTTATTAAAAATCTGTATTTTTTCATTTCATTCTTGCTCATTCTCTCATGTTTTCTCTTGATTGAGTTTGGTGTAGCTGGTGTCAAAGGGGGGATGTCACCCGATTCATGATAAGCAATATCTCATGCAGCCTGCTGGTTGAAAAGGTTGCCTATGTCTACTTTAGATGCTCTGACTACCATACATAACCTACACAGCATGAAGAAGTTTGCATTTTGGTTCCAGATGAAGCTGTATAATTACATATTTGTCATACTAAAATAACAAAAGTAGTTAAGAATTTTCTTGAATCTTTTTCATGAAAAGGAAGTAGAAATTGTATGAGCAATCTAATATATAACTTTGTTCATGTGAATCTGCTTGAGAACATTTAACAATAAAATTTCAGTACAATCTTTGTTAGCATTCTTTGGCATATAATATTGTGTATACATTTCTGTTTGATTGTTGTATATAGATACATCACTCCTTGTACATCTGCATAAATGAATACAAGCTAAGAAAGAGTCAATCTTAATTGGCCCTCTGTTATTAACATGAGACTTAATTTATTACTTAATTTATGTAGATCAATTTTTTAGAACGCATTACTTTTAAATTGCTAAAATGTATGTCTAATCACCAGAAGAGTACCAATAGTTGTATAATTAATTTTTCTTTCTCTAAAAGTTCTAATTAATTTCAGATTAAGGCTTTGGGTAAATATTTCCATAATAGATGTTTCATTTATTATTTTATTCACTGTAAGCAAGCGTGATTGTCAGTATTTGATTTATAAAAATCTGAAGTAGTATTTGTTAATAGTTCCCTTGACTTACGGGAGAGAGTGGGCGAAATTGGAGTTTGTGTATTTGTCAAGGGCATTAAGAAAGTAAATGAAATGGCTACAACAAAATTAGCTTCTACAGAGCTTAAACCATAATCTTTAGGTTAATTTATATTTTAATTGAAATTGTTTCTATAATACAGTTACTTATGAGCCACAGTAGATAAT
>JAOPJM010258176.1:0-12322 GCA_027124095.1 Muusoctopus leioderma | reverse complement strand
CTTTGCCTTTCATCCATCTGGGGTCGATAAACAAAGTACCAGTTAAGTACTGGGGTCGATTTAATCGACTTACCCCTTCCCTAAAAATTTCTGGCCTTGTGCCAATATTAGAAAGAATTATTATTATTATTATTACTATTATTAAGAGGACAGTGGATTGCCAGAATCATTAAAGCATCGGACAAAAAGCCTTGCGATATATAGTTACAGCCCTTTACATTCTGAGTTCAAATCCGGTTGAGGTTGACTTTGTCTTTCATTTTTCCGGAGTTGATAAAATAAGAATCAGTCAAGTACTGGGGGGTCGATACAATCGACTGTTCCCTTACCCCCACAACATTTCTGACCTTGTGCCTAGGGCGGTGGATTGGCAGAATCGTTGGTGCATGAGACAAAATGCCTTGTGGTATTTTTCCATCTTTTAATGTTCTGAGTTCAAATCTCGCTGAGGTCAACTTTGCCTTTCATCCCTCTGGGGTCAATAAATAAAGTACCAGCCAAGTACTGGGGTCAATGTAATCGACTGTCCCCCTCCCCACAAAATTTCTGGCCTTGTGCCTATGTTTGAAAGAATTATTATTGAAAACAGATTTTTTTTTCCTCTTTGGCCAAGCCTTCATTGACTTTTTTAAGTTCCACTTGGAGAAGAAAGTGAAGGTGAAGAGGAAGGTGCTGCCTTTCAGTAAATTTTTTTGGAAGGTGGGCGAAGGCTATCATGGGCTACTCTCGGCATGTGCTTGTAGGCCGAGGAATGACAGCTGGGAGAGGGAACAGCACTTACCCTTGGTGGTCAGAGTAATCCTGGATCTGTGGAGTTCCTTGATTGGCCATAGGTAGTAGCTCTCCTCTCTGGAGACTATCACACATTTGTATTCTGTTTATACCATCATTTTTTTTTCATCATCCAATTTCTGTGTAAACCTCCACACTTTTTGTAACCTGTTCCTGTAATGTCCCTTCATATATTGCCCTTGTGGCAATAAAAGAAAAGATTGTTATTATTTCAAATCCCATGTAGGTTGTCTTTCATCCTTAAGGGGCCAAGAAAATAAGTACTTGTCAAGTAACTGGGTTAATTAATCGCTTATATCCTCCCTCAAAATGTGTGGCTCTGGACGGATTATAAGAAGTTGTTATTAATGCCTTGTGGTATTTAGTTACGGATCCCTTTTATGTTCTGAGTTCAAATCCCATGAGGGTCGATTTTTTGTTTTCATATTGGGGTAGGGGTTGATAAAAGAGATACCAGTCAGGTACTGGGGGTTGAGTCTATCAACTATACACCTTCCACAAAATTTGCAACCTTGTGCTTGAGTTAGAAATCATTATTATTATAATAGGGCAGTGGATAGGTAGAATTGCAGTATTTAGTTACGGCCTTTCACTTTCTGAGTTCAAATCCCGTCAAGGTAAACTTTGCGTTTCATCCAACTGGAGGTATGAAAGTACCAGTGAAGATTATATAGTCCACTATATTCTTGAAGCTGTTTTGCATAACTAACTTCAAGAGCTTCAATAGGTGGAACATTCTACTGAAAACACATTTATATATTCACCAATATGTATCTAAAGTATAGAGATATGAGTCAAATGATACAATTGTATGAGAGAAAAAGAAAGAAAAAAAGATGAAATAAAACTCCACTAATTTCCAAACTGATAGTCAATTCACTTCTGAACATCAGACATCAAGGTTGTCCCATATCCACCATTCTTGCACAACAGCCACCAATGCTAATTAATCGCAGACTATTTTCTGCTCTTTTGCATTAAAAAATACTGAAAAAATGTAAATGTTGCTGTAATGTAAAAGTCATTTGGGAGCTAAGAGCCAGTGCTTAACTAAGGTTTCTTGATATTTATTAAGAAAACAAGACAGATGTCCTCTTATATAGAATGCTAACCCATCTTGGGTAACAATTCCAGATGATTTGGTATCTCTTTCTGACAGCTTGGTAAGGTGAAGCTTGCTGAGTTAAGTGTACAGCTCAAATTCACAATAAAAAAAAAACCCCCGCAGTATATTTGAACCGAAGATCTTGAGTTCAATCCCATACCATATCCACTTCACCATTTTGCTACTATTTGCATGAAAATGTCTAGTACCAACGAAGAGATAAGTTTGTTTCTTAAAGCTATATATAAATGGAACTTTATTGAGGAAAATCTTTCTTGAAATAAATACCTTGTATGTATGTATGTATAAGTAAAATTCTAAGCAAGCCCCCCCTCCCCCCTCCCTGCCGTGATAGAAATATTTATATGAACCATAATGAATTTACTTTATTGTATGGATGGATGATTGCTAGAAACAAGAACCAATGCTTCATAAAGACGATTATCATTAAGAATTTGACTCTGTGGTAATTGGTAGTGAAGAGTTTATCCTCAAACATTGCATCATATCAAATAATGGCCAGAGCCACTCTTTTTTTCCTTCTACTTCCTTGATATTTCCTGTTTCTGCATATAGTCACAAGAAACAGCCCACACACCTTTGATCAGATTTCCTCATTCTCCACCTCCCCCTCATTCTTCCTGCATCCTCATTACAGCTGCCAGTAAATAAACTGCCTACACCTTTCACAAAACTATCATTATTTTCTTTCTAACCTCTTGCCCTCTCATTCATCCTTTTATCCTCTCTCTCTCTCTCTCTCTCTTATCTACATTTCTATAAATTTCTATAATTTTTCCATATGTTCATTTATTTTCAATTTCAACTTTCATCTACATTGTTTCAGATCAAAAGTAATATGATAGCTGTGTTAGTGATGTTAATGTGTGGTGTAGGTTATAACTATAGGTGAAAATGTCTATTTTTTAAGTTTGTGTTAGTCATCATAGCTAGAGCCATGCTGAAGCACCACCTCCAAGTAATTATTTTTTTTGTTAATCCTTAAGATATTTTGCTGCATAGCAAATACCAACTTAACCCTTTTGATACCAACCCGCCTGAAACCGCCCCAGGTTTTGTGATAGAAAACTGCCCTTTTTTAAAGTATTCATCTTAAAACATTCTATCATAATTTTATGTAAGAACATTTCTTCAGATATATTCTGAAAACCATCTTGATAATAAAAAAATTTAGTCATTTTACTATAAATCTCCCCAAATACTTGATTATTTTGAAAATTAATTGAAACGCATGAGCAGTGTGTTTCTTTAGAAATATGGTAACGAAAGGGTTAAAGCAAGATTTTTTTTTTTTCTTCACATGGGCACAAGGCTTCAAATTAGCAGTGGTGAGTGTAAGTCAACTGGATCGACTTCAGTAGATTACTGGTACTTATTTTATCCGTACCAAGAGAATGAAAGACAAAGTACTGCAGTGGGATTTGAACACAGAACATAGAAGTGCGTAGCTAAATACTGAAAGACACTTAAACACAGTGCTCTACTGTTTCTGCCATTCCACTACTTTCTCTATATAAAATAACTATAATAGTTTCTTTAAATAAACTCTTACTTAAAAAAAAAAAAATTAAAAAAAATTCCACCCTTATCATCATTTATTTAGTTATTCATTTATTTCTACACATTTTTGTGGAAATAAAATATTTGCTAAAAAATATATATATAACTTGTGTTTTATTGCTATATTCCTATTAAAAAAAAAAATGATTTTTTTTTTTCTCCTGGTTTTTAAATTCCATCCTTTGTTTTTCTGCAATATCTATTTTATTATACTATTATACAGAGAAGTTACTCTGATCACATAAAGATTAGAATGTGGCTGGTTATACGTCTGAAGAGTCTGCTATTTTGAGAGGTTGACTCGTTGCCTAATTATGTTCTAGTTCCTTGTTGGCTTCACAATATATTTGGTATTTTTTACCTCTTCAGCTGTCAGCACAGAAAACATTGAAAGTATTATGTGGGTGGGTGTATATATATGTTTGTGTGTGTGTGTATGTGTGTGCATATAGTTGTGAGATTAAGATTCCCAGACCTGAAGCTCTCATCTGTTGGGGGAAGGAGTGAGTACCTGTCTACTGATGCCTACTTTATTACCTGGTACTATACACTTCTATAGTTTACAACCTATTCCTCTCTCTCTCTCATTTTTTCTTTTCTTTTGGCTGACACTGCCAACTATATATCATTTCTATATCATTGCTTTCTGGTTAAAATGGAAAACTTCATCATCATCATTATTAGGATGATGATGTCATAGTGTTACGTATCATGATATTATTCTGAGTTCAAATCCTGCTTGGGTCAATTTTGCACTTTTTTCGTGGTTGATAAAGTAAATAGCAATTAAGTTTCAAGGGTCAATTAATTCAACTATACTCTCTCCCAAAAATGTATGGCCTTGTGCTTAAGTTAGAAGACATCATAAAAGAAATCACAGTACCAGTCAAGTACTGGGGTTGATCTAATCAACTTACCAACTCCCCCCAAAATGTCTGGTCTTGTACCTATGTTAGAAACAATTATTATTAGTATTATTGAGTCATAGTGTTGTGTATCATTTTGATGATATTATTGCAAGTTCAAATTTCACTTTGATTGACTTTGCCTTTTATCACTGAGGTTCAATAAAATGAATACTAGTAATATGCTGGGACCAACTCAATCAACTATACCCACTCCACCCCCCTCCTCAAATGTGTGACCTTCTGCTAAGGTCAGAAACTTTTCCAGTAGTTGAGGATATTATAGCTGACAGAAATAATAAAATGATAGACTAAATACCAATGCAGTATTTGGTTATAGTCTATTGTTCTGAGGATCAATAAGTACCAGTCATGTATTCAATCACCTATACTTTTCTTTTGCAAGTTTGTGTGCTTGTAAGAAATCCTCGTTACTATTATTGAATAATTTAGGCTAGTGAGTTGATAGAAGCAGTAGGGCATCTGGTACAGTAATTACACCTCATTTACATTCTGAGTTCAAATTCTGCCAGAGCCAACTTAACTTTTCATCCTTCTGAAGTCAATAAAACATGTATCAGTCATGTACTGAAGTTGATTCAATTGACTGCACTTGAACCCTACAAATCTGTAGCCTTGTGAAAATGTAAGAAACTATTATTATTAATTTACCAAGATCAATTCAATCAAATGTACACTCTCCTCAATTGATCCAAAGCCTAGTCCCTGATCATAAAAAATTCATTATTTCCTCAATTTCTGATTTCCTTTCTGTATTGTGTTTACTTAACCTTCTGAGGTCAGTTAATTAAATACCAGAAATATACTGAAGCCAGTAAAAGAACTAGTAGTAGCGGTTGTTGTTACTTTGCCCTAAGTCAATCCCAATCGAGCAGACCTATTATCAAAGGTATTTCAGCCATGACCATTCCGTCTATTTCTAGGTATCTAGGATTGCATGATCTGATGTGTCTTTCCATTTTTTTTAATGGTAGGGTGTAATTTGAGGGCAATTTGGCTTCTATGTCTAGCAGGACAAGCGACTTCTCAGAGTATCCCTCCTATGTGTTGTTATGATGTTGCCACGTCAGTAGATGCTTTACATGAACTAGTTTCATTTTGTAAATTTATGAGTTCAAATTCCACTGGGATGAACTTTGATTTTCATTCATGTGAAGTCAATGAAATAAAGACTAGTAGTAATATACTGTAATCAGTTCTATCGACTTTATCTTCTTTATTAAAAAAATTCACCGTATGCTTGTTCAAATCAATCATTCTAAGATGGTAGGTGGTTTTATTAGGTAATTTACAGTATTCATTTCACTATTCTATGTTCCTGATTTCAATTTACACTGGTGTCAACTTCGTTTTCTGATATCCTGGACTTGATAAAAAATATGTGCTAATAATAGTTGGTGCACTGGATGATTCTGCTTTTAGTCACCAAATAATTTGAGTTCCTTTTTGTGCTTGAAAGTAGCTGAAAGACTCAGTCCTTGTTACCATTTGGAATCCATTTACGATGAAATCTATTTAAGAAATGAAGAATGCATTACATAAATTGTCCTCTGATTTCCTCTCAGCAAACCCAAAGGTTTTATTTAGATTCTATGAAACCAAAATAAACAGCAGTCCCTGATCACTAGAAATTAACCATATTTGTTAAAAAATGCTAAGAAAAATACTTGTCATGACTACATTAGATAAATAGTTACATATTATTAATTTTGAATATTGGTTTCTATTGCTTAGTCACAAAGATCCTATATTACAATGAGTGGGTAATGAAAAGTTGCAGCATCTATGTCTTTCTCAAGGGCATTAGCAGCAAAAAAAGTGAAATGAAATCAGACCACAGAACTAACCTTCTGCTTATGGCATTCAACCACTGCACAAGTTGGAAGTATAATATAATCAATTTAATCAACTTCCAATGTATTATAGGTACAAGAAGTAGTTATTTGATCCAACCCCTGAGCAATGTAGGTTAACATCAACCCCAGTGGAATTTTGACTCAGAGCATTGAGGGCTAAAACTAAATATTGTAAGGCATATATAATCTGATACTCTACTCTCTCTGCCAACTCACTACCCTGATGATTGTAAATATTACAAAGCCTTCTTCCTTGTTTAACGTTATTTACTAAGCATTCCTTTAGAAAACATGAGTGTGTTTATTCATCAGTAATGTAGTAGAACTTCCTGTACTTCTTGCATCATTAAATTTATTCTAGTTTCCCCGTTATTTTCCCCTTCCTGCCAACCACTGCTACTTCTAATAGCCTGGTCTTGTCAGTTTTATGTCACCCTACAAGATGCAGTTTCCTTTCACACTCTTTTACTTTTTTGCTCCAAATTCACTTGCTAAAAAATTTCAACTCAGAATTGCTTTCAGTAGCTTTTGTTGATGAAAATGAGCAAATACTTTGGATTTCTGTTTTAATGGGAGGAGAGAGGGAGAGAGAGAATGCAAGCGGCTGGATGAGTGAGTAGCGAAGTTCTTAACCACACAGCCAATAGAGTATGATTCTAGGGAGATTTGGCTGTTATTTCTAGCAGGTCGAACGACCATGTAGAGGTTCCTTCATTGGCTCAGGAAAAAAAAACTAGCTTTAACGAGAATGACAAAAAAAGAGTTACAATCGTCTGAATCAAAAGGGTTACCATCTTACTGGCTGAAAGGTTCATAAACCACCACTGAACCCTGTGTTGAGTCTCTAGGAAAGAGAACTATTAATGGCCCCCCCACCCACATGTTTAAGATGTATCATGTGATAACAGTTCACTGTTCTAAATAACAGGCACTCTGTATAATTGAAGACTGTTGCTGTGTTAGTATTGCTGTATGGAGGTCAAATTTTCCCATGGGTCTGCAGAAGGTTATGGGTGGAAATCACTTTCCAGTGAATTGGTAGAGTCATTAGTGCATCAGACAAAATGCTTTGCATTAATTGTACCGGCTCACTGCACTCTGAGTTCAAATCCTGTCGAGGTCAACTTTAACTTTCATCCTTTCAAGTTAGATAAAGTACCAGTCTAGGGCGGTGGACTAGTGGAATTGTCAGAGTGTTGGACGAGATACCTCATGCTTTTTATTTCGGCTCTTTGTCTTCTGAGTTCAAATCTCGCTGTGGCCTACTTGAGTGGTGGACTTAATTCTAAAGTTAAGTAAAAAACAAATGAGATAGCTATGATGCTTTCTGCAAACCCCCTTTGAATCCCCTTCCATGATGTTCTGTAAATTTGCATGTATATTTTAAATTAAACATTAGGTGCATTTTCAACACCCTAGTATTATTTTTCCTATATAATGTGATTTGTACAGAATAAGTTAGTTTTCTAACCTTAAAAAAATTTTTTTTTTTACTATATATATATATGTATATATACATATGTTTATAGTAACGGAGATGAGTGATGGTAAATGAAAGTGGTAGATGTCGACTAAGAGTCACATAGTGGAGAAAGAATCATGGTTAGCAATAGAGGGTGAGAGAGATAGAGAGAATATAATGGTTAGTGGTAGAGGATGACAGTCCCCATATGTTATGCAGCACGTTTCAATTGAACATATATGTCTGGTCTCAAACTCTTTAACACCATTGGCAATCAAACTTCTCCACCAGTGTCTCTTTGATGCTTGACATTCCCAGGTGTTGATGTCGATGTTCATACAGCTCACCATACAGTAATTGTTATGGCAATCATTGACTGTCCTCTAGGCGTACTATGTGACCAGGCATCTAAACCATTGCTTCATTATCATGGATTCGACACGAGATAAACCCGGTTGGTGCAGCACTTCCATATCAGCCACAAAGGACTTCCAAGAGATTCTCATAATGTACCGCAAGCACTGCTGGTAGAAACTTTCTAGACACTCAAGTTGTTTGTGATATGTTGTCCACGTTTCACACCCATATAGCAATAAACACACATGCCCAATACACATCTATTTTTTTGCTGGCTCTGATATCTGACTGTGACCAAAGTCACTTTTCCAACTTACCATATGCGTCAGTAGCTTTTGAAGTCCTGTAGCTGATTTCTTCATCAGGATACTGGATCAGAAAAGAGTATTACAGAGGCATACAAAATTATCTGCGCTCTTTAACTGTATCCCTTTAAAATAAATGGTAGGTGGATGATGGTCTTTCAGGTACTGGTTGATACATCACAACTCTCTTTTTAACATTAATTGTCAATCCAATCTCATCACATAGTACAAAGAAACAGTCAATCAGTGCCTGCAAGTCAGCCTTAGTGTGAGCAACCAGATAAGTCATCTGCATATAGCAAGTCGCAATTCAGAGTGATGAAGTTCTTTGATGATGCATGAAGGGAACGGATGTTAAACAGTTTTTCTGTTGTTTGATATCTCCTGTAAATGCCAGTGTTGCTATCAGCAAATGCTATTTTTAACACAAACACAAAACATTTTGCAAAAAGTGTGGGAGCAAGTAGATCCCCCTGCTTTACTCCATTCTTAACAGAAATTGATTCTAACACTTCTCCGTTAAAGTAAATTCATGCATTTATGTTGCTGTGCAATTATCGGATGAGCTTTACAAACTTTTCAGGACAACCCAACTTGAAGAGTATGCTCCAAAGGGCCTCCATTTTAACAGTGTCAGATGCTTTTGTGGGATCTATAAAACACGTTGTTGCTCTATGCACTTCTCTTGAACTTGGTGTGCTGTTAATATCATATCTATTGTTCCATGATTGTGATAGAAACCACACTGTGATTCAGGCAGAATGGTTGGAGATATAGATGTAAGCAGAAGTGTTCTGGCAAAGACTTTACCTACAACTGACAGCAAAGATATCCCACAATAGATACCACAAAGTATCTTAGATCTATCCTTGAAGATAATTATATGCATATATATATATATATATATATGGTGACTGATGATGGACTCCATGTTGTCCCCTTGTTTTGTGCTGAACTATTTAATTTCTTGTATTTGCTTAATATTTACCATTAGCGCTACGCAGTTCTTTTCATATGTTATATTTTACTATATATATATATATATATGTGTGTGTGTGTGTGTATACTCGTGTGTGTGTGTGTGTGTGTGTATCGTTTACTGCCGCATGTAAACATCGAGAAAACGGATTAACTGGTGCTTTCAAACTAAAATACCTTAATAGAAGTACTGGCAACAAACAAAAATACTTGACATATGACTTGGTGTTATATAATATTGATGTAATGATGGCTAAAACAAAAGGACACTCGGAAATGAAATCATGTCATACATATTATGTCAAATATATACAGACCTTATATTTTCATTACATTTGCAAGATACCTATTTCTATTATTTTTGTGTGTGTGTGTGACAATATTAATTGCAGATGGTTGAGTTCCCAGGACCAAGAAAAACTACATGTACCAGTTCTACTGTAATGTTTATACGAGCTCTGCCATACATGATTCCCCCCTCTCTCTCTCTCTCCCTCCCTCCCTTTCTACCTCTTGTTTTTCTCTCTCTTCCCAATATCTTTTTCATTCAACTTTTTGGCATCAAGAGAACAGCATGGGGTATAGTTAAATCAATCACCTCAATTTGCTTATTCATATTTCTCAACCATTGGCAATTAATATAACTAAATAATTAATTAGTTCTTAAGAATTGTCATTTTGTCCCTAGTATGTTCCCTGGACCATGAAAAACCATGTGTGCTTCCCACCCGGTGTACTTGCCCATCCCACCCCCACCACCAGTTTCCATAAAGTCTGCCATGATGTGGTCCCTTTGCAACTAGCACTGTAGCGTCAGCCTCATTCTGAGACTGCATATACATAGGACATGAGACTACCACCATACATAGGACACCCTACTCCCACACACGCATACACTTATTATAACCCCCCCTCTCTACATATATTGAAGTTTAACTGTATATCCCTATATATATGTGTGTGTGTACGTGTATGAGTGTGAATGCATGTATGTGTATCCCTGTATGTACATGTTTGTATGCTTAAATGTAGATGTATTTATGTCATGCTTCCAATACACCTATATCTAATGGAATCCCCCCCCCCTCATGCTGCTTCACATGTAAAAAGCGACAAGGACTGATACCCATCTTGTTAATAATTATTTGTATTAGTTCATTGGTGAGTGAGGGAATAAATAGCAAATCAATTGGTGGAAACATCTGGATGTGTAAGAGAAGTGATTGTTGAAATTTGGATCCTTTCAGATGCAAAAAACAGATAAAAATCTACCCACCCACTTCCTGTCAGGTTCAAAATCTTAAAGATGCCACCGTCAAGGTAGGCCAGGATAAATTGTAGAAATGCTGGAGCGAAGGCGAGTGGATGTGTGCTGTATTCAAAAAGCAAGGTGGTGATGGGGAGTCAGACTCCTCACAGGCAAGGAACAAAGGTATAAATTCTTCTGGGTGAGGTGATGGGATGAGAGAAACTGGTACATTGTTACCAGAGAAATGGATAGATAAAATATTTGAGGTAGTCAAAGTGTGTGATAGAATAATTAAGCTTAGGCTAGTCATGGACAAAATAACAGCAACCGTTATCTCCACAAACAGGACTGGTAGATAAACAGACTCCCTTGATAGCGAATGACAGCAACCTCAGTGTTGTGGCTGGTGATTTTAATGGTCATGTTGAGCAAACCATTATGGCTTTTCTCGCATACATAGAGGTTATGGATATGGTACGAGGAATGAAGAGGTATCAAGGCTCCTAGAGTTCTGTGATGCAAATGACCTAACCATTTGCAATATGAACTTCAAGAAATTGGCCAATCACCTGATCACCTACCAATCAGATGAAAACACAAACCAGATAGACTTATTCTCACCGGGAAACAGGATAGGCAGATGGTTGTAAATGCTAAGTTTTTCCCTGATGAAGAATGTACTACCCAACATAGGTTAGTGATTAGTGACTTCAGAATTAGAGCTAGATGGACTCAGAAACAAAACAAAAACAATGTGGAGAAGGAAAACATGGAAGCTGAAAAAGCCCTTGGTTGGTCATAGTTTCAGAGAATCTATGAATTTACGCATATAACAGGATGGGAGAGATGGAGACTTATAGCAGAGAGGAAAACTGAGAATTGTTAAGAGACAACCTGCTGAGGGTCACAGACCAGATCTGTGGCTGGTGCAAGTTCCCAGCCAGACGGAAGGTGATGTGGTGGTGAAATAGTACTGTAGATAGAGCTAAGAGACAAGCTTGGAAAGATTAGAAAAAAGTGGGCAGCAGGGAGCAATACCAAATAGCTAGATGAGAAGCGAGGCGTCAGGTATTCTTATCTAGGGGAGAAGCAGAAAGTAAGAGGTTTGCACATGTTCTGCGATGTGAGGATCAGAGTCATGAGGTGTTCCAGATTGCAAGACAGTGTGCCAGAGAAAATTGAGATTTCGTTGAAGAGAAGTGTATTCAGAATGATAGCAGTGCACTTGCCATTACTGATGCTGAGAAGAAAGAGGCATGGAAGTGCTATTATGAGAGATTATTGAATGCGTAGATTGCATGGGAGAAAGAGAGAGAGAGGGCCTACCACATGTAGACCCAACAGAGGGAGCAGCCATCCAAGTTGACAGCAGTACAGTAGATAGGGCAATTAAGGATATGAAGGCAGGAAAGGCAGCTGGACCATCAGGTATAGTTGCCGAGATGCTGAAAATATCTGGCACGGTAGGTCACATGCTAGTCATGTGACCTAGGATAGTGCAGGAAGGTGTCATACCCAGTCACTGGCATAGCAGTCTCATTGTCAACTGCTACAGGAAGGTGTCATAGCCAGTCACTGGCATAGCAGTCTCATTGTCAACTGCTACAGGAAGGTGTCATACCCAGTCACTGGCATAGCAGTCTCATTGTCAACTGCTACAGGAAGGTGTCATACCCAGTCACTGGCGTAGCAGTCTCATTGTCAACTGCTA
>JAOPJM010257781.1:0-12325 GCA_027124095.1 Muusoctopus leioderma | reverse complement strand
GTCGATAAAATAAAGTACCAGTCAAGTACTGGGGAATTGTTGGCCTTGTGCCTAAATTAGAAACAATTATTATTATTGGTAATATTGTTGTAATTTTTAATGTTTTTCATATTTTATAATGCTATTGGTTATTGTGATCTCTTAATATATTTGATGTCTATGTTTATAATCTTTAATCCTTTAAAATTGCTTAATAATATTTTTAATGCATTGGTGAAATACGTGATGGTAGGTTTTCTTAATAACGTATCATTAAACCAATGTTTATCTTACTTCATTTTATCTGTTTCGGTTCATTTTTATTTCTTTATTTTTAGCTTATACTTGTTTGACCTTACAGTATTTCTTTATTGTATGTTCTATACACAACTACCCATAACAAATTCCCCGCCTACCACCTTGAGAATCCACTCCATCCACCCCCGCCAACTATCTTGATTGCAGACTTACTAGACTTAAGAAGTCCATATTTACCACCCTACAGAAATATACCAATACACCCCCTAACCTTTCTAGATCCTAACTCTCTGCCTTAAGAAACCTAAGATCGAAGGACCTTGTCTACCTTCTCTCTGACAAAGGGAAAGAATTCTGCATCATCACCCAAGACACCTATAACAAGCTTGCGTAAAACGTCTCAACAATAACAATATATACACCAAGGTTAGAGGAATCACGCCAACCCAGATCAAGTACCTCATCAACATTGTCGAGACCAACATAGACTCCCAATCAGGTTTAAAGCCAATTTCACGGCATGCAACAGCAGACTTCCCACGTTCTACCACCTTATCAAGACACATAAACAAGGACTGGATATTAAAATCAGACCCATCATTTCCAGCATCAAAGGACCCCTGTTCAAGATCTCATGGCTCCTCTCTCAGTTCCTAAAACCCTTACTCTTAAACATCCCGGGGCATGTCAACAGCTTGGATGAGGTCATTCAACAACTCTGCCGACTTAAGCTGAACACTTTCAGCCCCAATGTCGTATTTCTTTACACCTCAGTACCCGCTCTACCAGCTGTCAACCTGCTGACTGAACACATCAAATCCTCCAACCTACAGTTTCGGCCTCACCACAACTGACATCCACCAACTCCTATCCGTTATTATAAACAACACCTACTTCAGCTTTCTGGACAACACTTACAAACAAACTTCGGGCCTACCTATGACACAGAGCACTCAATAAGCTGCTGCTCCTGCGCCTTCTTTACCAGATATGTAGATGACATCCTCATACTCACATCTTCTCGTGAAGAGGCCAAACACAATTTTCGAAACATTCGAGAACATGGATGAGTACATAGGTTTTATTATTGAACACCCGACTGACACTGGATCTCTCTCCCTACTCAACTTCCAACTGAATATCACGGAAGGAGAGGGAGTCAACACCAACTTCTGTTGGAAAGCATTCAGCAGGGACCTATTCGTCCACTACAAGTCAGCCCTCCCTATCAGTACCAAAACAGGGTACATACATAACAAAATCACTGGTATCCAAGACAGGTACAGTGACACCCAAAATCAAACCACCCATACCACAGTTCTGTAAGGTGCTAGAAATCAATGGATATCCAATGTCTTTCACCAGATGCCTTCAGAGACCCAGGCCCAGGAGACGCAACATATCTACCAACACCTGCTCACTGAAATTACCACACTTCAATGAATGCACAACCACCACAGGACCATCTGCAGAGAAGGACTCGATATACAACTGGCCCACTTTGGAAATGGGACCGTCCCTTTGGAAATGCTTATCTAAGAAACAGCCCCGCAACAATGGGAAGCCATGCGCGCTAGCCAACTGCCCCATCTACAATACAAGCAAGTGCCTATGTATCTATGTAGTATACCAGGTACAATGTACCAAATGCAATGAGTGCTACATCGGCAGCACGATTTGGCCTTTACACATCCGAATAAAGGAACACCTCACCACACACGCATCATCTTTCCGAAAACACATCGTGAAATACAGAAATACCAATAAAGACATGGCTGCCATCATTCTAGCAACAGAATGCAACATAGGGAATCTGCAAATTAAAGAAGCGATCCTAATAAAATATCAGAAACTGACCATTAACAATAGACTAGAACTGAAGGAGGCCCGATGGCTAATCTAATCAGAATGCTGCTTCTACTTAATACAACTTCCACTACCATTGCTCCTGCTGTATCTAGTGCACCACTGCTACTACTGCTGCCAGTGCTAAAACCACTACCATTGCTGCTGCTGATACTACTAGTGCCACCACCAGCACCTCCATCACTGCTGCTGTAAACTTTCACCAACTGAAACTCCATTTATCTCAGTGCATTAATGGTATATATTCCACTGACCCTGCCAGAGTAAGCCTCTATGCATTAGTTTGCACTGATGGAAATATCAGGTTGTATAGAAAGTTCTGTCCGATTTTTAGTATTTATTTAAAAGTACAAACATATTTAATACTGCAAATTTCATCATCTATATAATCTCTATTTGAACATTTTGAAATCTGTAACAAAAACGTATTTTTAAGCTAAATATTTTCCCGTTTCGATATTTTCACTCAAAAACTTGTTTTTTAAACTTTTCACATGAAGCTGATCGGCAGCTTTTTTCAGATTTTTATCAACAGCTTTCTAAAACAAGTTAGAACGCCTTCATTCCGCAGAAAGCTCCATATATTTTGTGGATAGAGCGAAAATACAAAAATCGACCTAAAAAGTTTTGGCCGGAAGAGTAAACAAAAAAAAATATTTTTTGACTTCCTGACACTCTAAGACAACTTTTAAGCAAAAAAATTCTGCAAGTGGGAGATTCGTAAATATCCGGTGTGAGACCAGATGGGAAACACCTGAAGTCGTTCTCAATATTTCAGATCTCTGACGTCAGTTGATTATCAAAACAATAATGCTTGTAATCTTTCTTAAGCTATTGGGCAACCAGAATTGTGCGTAAGAGTTTAACGTATTCAGTATTAAGCATGATGGTATTGCATGAGGAATATTAAACTAGATGTTCATCGAAAAACTGCATCAACGTATCACTCAACACAAGTAGCTAAATCTTCATGAAGTAAGGTCTCTTCTCAGAAAATCTGCAGTTACATAGATTTAAGTTTTGGTCATTTGTAAAGGAGTTAGAATTGTAAACAGATTTTTATTTTGTTTATTTTGATTTCGAAAAGATGTTTGTGAAAAGTTGTTTGTGATGCAGTTTCTGAATTGTAAAAATGTGCGTTGTGTAACAAAAATTGAGATCTGTGAATGCTGAATGTTTGAAATTGGTTAGTTATTCGTATCACGAATATATTGCTATTTGCTTAGTAAGAAAATATTCTATTCCATGGCATTGATTACATTAAGAAAAACATTTACAGATATTTGTCTAACATTTTCAATTGTTTCCTGCAATCTTTGTGTGAATAGTATAAGTATGACAACTACAGGCCAAAGAAGTGCAAATACTAAACATAGAACTGAAAGGATGATCTGGGCACATGCAATGAAATGGTATGTTGCATGAAGTACTTATAAATAGTCAAATATGTTATGGATGGATCTTTGTATGCGAAACATTTTGTTCAAGCAGATGTTAAAGGTACCCCTCAAATTTGACGTCTGAATGGCATATTTATTTAAAGATATGAACTAAGGCATTTGAGACAGTCAAGAAGGAAACATTGCTCGAAGAATATTCTTTCCTGTTAAACAGCGGAATTTGCCTTGAATCATACATCTATCTGTTTATTTATTTGTCTATGACAGCAATGATTATCAGTAACATTCCTAGATATTTTTTCATCTATAATCTATGTCTTCTTTTCTAATCGAAGATAAATTATGAGACGTTTTTGAATACACGTTTGTTCCCAGGTGTGAGGAATGTGTTGAGTCTTACTGTAGTCTTAATTGTATCAACGAGTATTACTTCCTACAATGCTTTCATACTCTACCTAGGTTTTGAGGCTCCTTTTCTGAGAAAGCTGCTTCAAATTAAGAAATTCAATACTGATTGTTCCCAGCAAAGGTAATCGACTTCAGAACTTTAAAAGAAAAACTTTTCAGAGTGGCCTCTAATGGTTGCTATGGCTGCCGTACAAGTAATTCCTTCGAAGAGAACCCCAACGCATATTTAGTTAGACATACGCTTCTCGAACATCCAGTTAATGTAACATGCCGGTATGGCTTCGTATTCTAACATTGTGGGCATGTTTGTTGTATCGAGGTGTTTTCAATCCAGGAATTTGTTCTGTCACATTTTCTGCATGTAAGTCATCTGCAGTTGTTTGATAATTATAACAAAAAACACAAAGATCGAAAAGGAAAATAGAAACTTAATATGTCTTAGGAAGAATTATGAATAGAAAATACTATTTCATAGACTTGTGAACTTAATAACCTTTTGTATATTATATAAAGTCGAAAATTGGTCCATAAGATGACAAAAAGATTTAAATGCACACGAACATACTTTGCAACTGGTTGATGTGATTTTACACTACAAAGCAATGGCAAAAAAGGTGACCTTCATCGGGTATTGTTGGATATTTGTTGTGGGTGAATGCACTGCAAAATATAGAGTAATAGACAATTAGCAGTTGGCAAAGAAGATAAAGGTGAGTATACTGAGACGGCAAGGGAGCTCATTAGTGTGACAGGCTGCTTCTACAGCAGTTCTGCCATACATGAGAGTCACAATGGCAGTGAACAGGGGAATTGCAAACAACATTAATCATCAGCTCCAGCATAGATATCAGTCACCACCGACGACGACGACGACGACGACGACGACGACGACGACGACGACAACAACAACAACAACAACAACAACAACAACAACAACAACAAAAATAAAAATGTTTTTCTAATATTGGCACAAGGCCAGACATTTTAGGGGAGGGGTACGTCGATTAAATCGACCCCAGTACTTGACAGTACTTGTTTATCGACCACAGATAGATGAAAGGCAAAGTTGACCTCGGCGGGATTTGTACTCAGAGCGCAGCGAGCCGGAATGAATACTGCAAGGCATTCTGTGAGACTCGCTAACGACTCTGCCAAAACAACAACAAGAACAACAACACCAACACCACCACCACCAACAACAACAACAACAACAACAACAACAACAACCAACAACAACCAACAACAACAACAACAACAATTCTTTCTAATATTAGTACAAGGCCTGAAATTTTAGGGGAGGGGTAAGTCGATTGAATCGACCCCAGAAAGATCTTGCTGAGAATTCTGCTGAAGAGGATGGAACGGACCGCCGAAGAACAGCTCGCGGAAGTGCAGATGGGGCTTCGTAAAGGAGTGGGCACGAAGGACCAGATTTTTAATATCAGGATCTTCATGGAGAAAGCCAGGAACATAATGTTCCACTATACATGGTGTTTATTGATTTCAAAAAGGCCTTCGACTCAGTCTGGCATTCTAAATTGTTGATGGAGTTACATATGATGGGATTCGAGGGCTCAGCAGTTGACCTACTGCGGAGACTCTACACTGGTCAGCAGGCGGCTGTTAGAGTGGAACACAAGCTGACGGCCTGGTTTAGCATCAGGAAAGGAGTTCGACAGGGGTGCCTTGTTTCTCTTGTCTGCTTTAACCTCTATTCCGGGGAGGTGATGCGGAGGTCGGCAGATGATCTCAGCTGGATCGATGTATGCATCAGCGGCCGGCGGCTAAATAACCTTCGTTATGCTGATGACATCGAGCTGATCGCTACCTCACCGGCTTAGCTCCAGAGACTGATTGACAAAGTTAGACGAGTCTCTAGCGAGTTTCAACTAGAGATCAGCACTAAAAAGACCAAGATTATGGCAGCCACCAGGGAACCAGAGCAGCTTACCATACGATGCCAAGGGGTTACGCTAGCCCAGTTTGACAAGTTCAACTAACACCAAGCGACTGAGGGCGTTCGAGATGACGTGCTACAGGCGAGCACTGTGGATCAGTTGGTCGGCCCGTAGAACGAACGATTTAGTGCTGGAGGAGATGGGAACGTAACGAAGTTGGTGACGATGGTTGGAAGGCAAAAACTGCAATATTTTGGCCACTTTATCAGGGCCCAGGACCTCTGTGCCCGTTTCCTCGGGGGCTGAGTGGACGGAAAATGGGCTCGCAGGTGACAAAGACGAAGATGGAATGATGGCATCAAGGACTGGACGGAGAGGACCCTGGCGGAGTGTACGGCTGCAGCACGAGACCGCAATGTGTGGTGAGGAGTGGTGCTTGTGTCTGAGGCTCCAGACCCTTAACCATGAGGATAGGAATATTCATTCATTCAGTGGTCTTCTTTGTGAATTCTTTTGAGGATACATCTGTGCTGTTGGTATTGTTTAGCCGCAAGGCAATACTGATCGAGCAGATCTATGATCAAAGGCATTTCAGCCGTGGCCATCCCGTCGTTTGAGTATGTAGGACTACATTATCTAATATTTTCTTTCATTATTCAAAATGGTAGGGTGTGATTTGAAATAGATTTGGCTGCTATTTCTATGAGGTCGATCGCCCACGTAGAGATCTTTGTTGGCTGTTATTACATCTGTGCTATTATTACGGACAGTGACCAATATAGTACCACACCCATACTCCATTAACTGCACGCTGTTGTCGCTCGGATTGAACATCGTCATTACATTGGTACCCAACCTTTGATTAGGTCTGTGTAACACTACGATCACTGAAACTTTGGCTTGATTCTGTTGGATTATGTCTGTGTCATGCTGAAAGTGTAGCCCACTCAGCTGCTTAAGAAACTCATCTGTGATGATCTGTATCGTGATGTCTGGAATACAGTTCTATCTTGTTAAAGATACAGATCTGAACTTCTACATTTTGTGGCGATTGGAAAATCAGAAATTTGAACTTATCCGCTATGCCTCAAAACGTAAAATACTCGTATTTAACCGTCTCAGGGTACGTTATCCAGTTCTTGACCAATTTCAAACACTGGTACCTGATGTTCTACAATGATGACTGATTGCTGAAGATTTGTTCCAGTGTCTAGGTTTCGAGGATTCTTGGGCAGAATATATTTGCGAGGCGGTCGTGTTCTGTGATACTTAACTTGCACAACAACAATCACGCCAATCGAGAATTCGAACGTTTCAAGCTTCGACTGGTGTTCACTTATGAGCTTTAGTCAGCTGGAAATGCAGACGTACGAACTTTTGAATTCTTTGGAAGTAGAACAGACTGTGGCAGACGTAGCATTGACATAGTCAAGTACTAGAGCAGATATTGAGAACATGTTAACAACCTAACAATATTTCAACTTCTTTCGTAAATGTGGTGTATGTACGTACGTAGAATCTTTACAACACATCTTTTCTCATCAGATCATTAGCAACTAAGTATTCCAGCTATTCTGGCTCAGCCTGTCATCACCATCCCTCTAAGTTTATTTGTGGACTATCACTCTCCTAACATCTCTCCACAATAGCGGTTATTCGACTATCTCTCGTCCTACATCGAGGGTATATATCTCAGCTATGGTTACTGCTCCTCTTCTTCGAATTAAATAATAAAAAGAAACAAGTTTATTAAATTTGTTGAAACTTCTCAGGCGTAGTGTTATATGTCCAGTTACCATTTGAGTTGTTGGGGACACTAATTTGTGAAGTGATTCAAGGGAGAAAATATTAGTGGTACGTCCGCTCCATTTCCCGGGCCCATGGATGGGATGATTTGTGCTCAGCACTATATACTAAAGTACTCATCAGTTAGACAATGTCACCACTTCTACACATCGTACTTATTTACAGCGTAGTGAATTGGATCATTGCGTGTTGAGTGTCTTTTTAGTAACTCGGTCAATTCCTATTTTCGTAGACAGAAACAGAGCAGAGTAAGCAGTAACTAAATGTTCTCAGAGTTATTGTGACTTGAATGTAGGTATTTCCTTCTTGAAGCCAGTTAACATTTTGATAAAAGTGAAAAGTAAATCCCAGGTGATCAGAGGAGGTAGTGATTAAAACAGTTATTTAGATACAAAAAGTATCGAATATTTCAGAAGTAGAAAAAGCAGAAAAAAAATCAATAGTATTATCTGGATAATAGCAAGAAAGGCAACAGAAAAAAACACTATCGATCAGATATATGCAAAATAATTTGGACCACGGTCAGTAATTAAAGTTAAAATCATTCTGCTGCAGGAAACCCGTGTCAATATTCTAACTAAAAGCGATTAAAGTTTCTTGTTTTTTTCCTTGTCTAATATTTATCGAACAATAACATTCTCAAAACACGTGACGTTTTTATTGCGTGCTATATTTTAGAATCAGGAAACACACAGAAACAACAAAGTAATATATATAATGAATCGTTTTTCCTTAAGAATATTGTGGACTAATTTGTAATGAAGGAGAAGAGCAGAAATAAGATCACGAAAAACCATAACGAGACTTGGTTTCAATTCCCATGTAAAGGCCAATTCGATTCTTTTATGACACTTCCCTTGGGAAATGCATAAACATTACACTATCCCAAAACCTAGCCGTAAAACCTACCCCAAAACCTAGCCGTAATTGTTAGCGACTCTCAAAGAAGAAGGAAGATAATTTTAAGAAATTAAGAATTAATTTCATAGAAAATAGAGTTTTTATGCTTAAGGGGAAAATCTTATCTTTGTTAGAAGGCAGAATGACATCTACGGACATGTTTCGATCTTATTAGACTTCATCGGTGAAGCTTGAGAAGACTCTGCTTCCCTAATGAATTCTAATAATATTGAAGCATGTCCGTAGATGTCCTCTTGTCTGCTAACAAAGATCAGAAATTATTTTCTTCCTTCTTTGAAAGCCGTTAACAATTGCCGCTAGGTTTTTGTTTTCTTTGTCTGCAAATAAGGCGAATTTCAAATTATTGTGAATTTTTGTGCATATTATTCAGTATATCCTCACCTATCTGAATTAACTAATATATAGTTATATATGAAACTTCAACCCAAAATCGTGTTTGTGTACACACACACACACACACACACTGGAAGTTTAATTGCGTAAATAATTGTTCCTTTCGGATAGAATACCTTGCGGTATTCGTTCCGGCTCACTGCACTCTAAGTTCAAATCCCACCGGGGTCAGCGTTGCCTTTCATCCTTTCGGGATAGATTAATACCAGTCTAGGGCGGTGGACTGGTGGAATCGTCATAGCGTCGGACGAGATATCTTGCAGTATTTCTTCTGGCTCTTTGCGTTCTGTGTTCAAATCCCGCCGTGCCCTATTTGGGTGGTAGACTTAATCCGTCGCCCGGTTTAACACCAGCACCTGACCCTTGAGTGCCCTTAGTGGAGTCGACTCAGTCGCAAGCATTCGGTCCAGGTCTCTGGTCTGAAGATACCTTCCTCCCTCTCTCCTACCAATCTCGGAGGCCCTGAAAAGGAGGAGTATGGGCACTACCTTTCCGCCTGACTAAGCAATAAAAAAAATTTGAGCGACATGGATGAAATCTCACCCCTCCCAGTATTCCATAATAATGTATTTCACTTTCTTTAAAATGTAAACATATTTTCCGTTTAAACCTAAGCCAATAAACAATAAACTTAAGGGAGTGACAGAAATATTACAATTCTAATTGAAGATATTCTATTGAAAGTGATTATTTCTTACAATTAGTCTCTTTTGAAATCAAACAGATGTGTCATAGAATTTTTTTTATTCTCCTTGCAGATTTTCATATTGTTTTCGCATTAGTTTCTCTTGACTAAGTACACATCTCTTATTTTATGACAAGAAGAGATGTAGTCACGTTCGTGCGTTTTCAAAGAGTATTAGTTCCGTAAGTGAACCAGGACTCGAAACTCACCAAATGTTTTAATAATAGTTTATTGCCTTCGTAGAAAATCCGCAAGCTGATAGGACAGAAGAAAGAGATTATGGTTATTTGTGTCATTCTCAAGGTTATTAAGAGCATAAGTGAAGCGAATTTACTTTAACCGAGAATCAAAACTATGTCATGGTCTCGACTTAGTGGGAACTAGAGTTTTGCTTCGTAACGCTCGGCATATGATTTCATTACCGCTTTTCATTAGGTATAAATGGCATGATCTAATTTCGATTCTTAGTCGGGGCCATTTCATTTCAGTTATGCCGATAAAACCTTAGAGAAAAGAATAAATATCACGCAATACCCCAAAAAACACATGAGATTACAGAGGACGATAATATCCTCGTCTATAAATCTCAGGTGCTCTTTTGTCAAAAGAAATTAGTATTGATTTCTTCCTTAGGATCAAAGCCAATCCTGTATTGTCGACTGGATCGACATCAGAATATTACTGGTACTCTTGTCATCAGCTCCATAGGCTAAAAAAAAAGCAAAGTTGAAACTGATCGGATTTGAGCCTGGAGCGCAGAAAGACTAAATTAAATATGGTAAAACCTGATATTGCATTGTTTCTGCCAACATCACCATTTCAAAGGAAATTGATATTGAACTTTTAATATTCCAATTTAAGGCTTAAAGCAAAGCAATGGACGAAAACCTAAAGATCAGTACCAAATCAAGTTCAGCTCAAAGAAACGTTAGTTTTGAGACTTCTCAATATTTGTATTAAATTTTGTCTGAAAATAAATCCAAGTAATCGCCACGGTTTTCTGTCACTTATACACTTAGTGTCTAAAACGTAGTAGAAGTAACTACGATTATTTTGATGATATCAGCTTTAATTATATCTATTCCTTTTCGCTTCATAGACTGAAAGACATCAGTTTAATTTCTTTATATCTTCCTATTCAACCGCGGCATATAAATATTGAATCTATATAGGATAGAGATGTTGTTGTTTTTGTTATTGTGTTTAACACCAGGTTAGTCCTGATCGACCAGATCTATGATCAAAAGCATTCCAGCCATGACCATCCCGTCTTTTCTTGCGTGCAAGGAACCCAGTAGTACAATATCCAACATATCCTTTTCTAATGCGGTAAGGTGTGGTTTCACGGGAGATTTGGCTGCTATTTCTAGCAGGTCAAGCGACCACGTAGAGGCGACCACGTAGAGGCGACCACGTAGAGGCGACCACGTAGAGGCTCCCTCGTAAATTCGCAGATTGAGATGTGATAACATTAAATAAAACATAATGCACGCCATGCTGTTTTCTTTAATTTCTCTGAATTATTAACAATATTTTAGTTTTTGTGTGAAGAATTGGGTGTTGAGAGTAAAGTTGGAACTGGGTTGCTAGAGGCAGCGTGATGATTAGGCCTTATACTAACGATAAACATTTTCGCTTCAATTTAGAAAGGACAGAAAAGACTGCCAACCGAATGTTATGGGATGTTTCGGGACGATTACTTAAGAAATCAACAGAGATTTTGTTGATATGTGTGCCTCGGTGTGTGGAAATGATTTTAGATGTTTTTTGATTTTTGTTTTTCTGAATGTAGTGTCATTCTGTTTAAAACCAAATAGTATATTATATTTCAAACTGATTTCATTTGAATTGACTTGTCTGTGTTGAACTGGTTGATGATTAGGTATTGCATTAAGTTCTATTAGAAGACCATTCCTCAGTAGGCATTCGCAGCTTCTACAGTAATGGTTCCGGAGGAATACACTGCAGACATTTGAAGAGAAATGGATTCAATATTTTAGTTCAAGACATGAAGTAACATGCAAGCTTTCTATTGACTTGACTTTAGCTGCAATGAATAAACATGCTTGTTATATTATAACCTGTTAAACAATGTAGAATACACGGTAAGCTCCAAGCCAACAAAATCTGTATGCCGAATTCGATCCCCGTTGTAGCGATTTCATTTTGTGCTGCCTTTGATAAAGGATATGAACACCACACCTAGAAAATTTCATCTTAATAGATGAGTGACGCCCCATTAGGATGAAGTGTTTTTATGGATAACTCACACCATAAAATACAAAGAAATTGACTGTTTATAGCAATAGTGTGTAGAATAAATAAATAGCTAACCTTTAATATTACGTCATAGGCAGTGACGTTCTAAAATGATGTCATTGATAAACATATTCAACTTTATGATGAAATGTCGTAATAAAAATTTGTAAGGATATTTTCCAGATTTATTTTATTTAACTTCCTTTGACGACTTAACTAAGAGAACGTAAGGTTTCTTTTTCTATGCGTGTGTTTGTGTGTATATAAGGAAATATAATACACACACACACACACACACACACACACACACACGCACACACGCCCACCACCACCCCACACACACACGCAAACAGACAGACAGACAAACAGACACACATATACATATATTTGTGTTATATATATATATATATATGTTTGTGCTTATATATGTATATATATGTTTGTGTTTACAT
>JAOPJM010257576.1:0-12328 GCA_027124095.1 Muusoctopus leioderma | reverse complement strand
TCTCTCTCTCTCTCTCTCTCTCTCTCTCTCTCTCTCTCTCTCTCTCTCTCTCTCTCTCTCTCTCTCTCTCTCCCAAGAAATCGGCTGTGGTCAGACCTTGAGAGGGATGGGTTCCGCCAGGTTTTAAAATGTTGGTCACAGCGGCACTCCTACAACTCCACCACGAGTTTAGGGTCCAGGAAGGAACGATTTATTCATGTATAATATGCACATGTGTACGATGTGCACCCATAATTATGGACAAAGAAAAACCTCTCATGCACTGTCTCTACTATGCTGTGCATGTGAGCATACACAGACATTGTGCAACCAGTGCACACATTAAGAAATGAATGTGCACACAAGAAATTGATATGAGAACAACAAGAAATTAATGTGAGCACAAAAGGTTAGCAGCTTAAAATAATGTAGTAATTAATAAATATACTTATTATACATTCAGTGCACTTCGTGGATTACTGCAAGATACTTTCAGTGTGTGTGTGTGCTTGTGTGTTTGTCTCCACGGAGTCTTCATTGTTGACACCACTTGGACTACTGGTATGGGTTGTTTACATTTCGCATAAATAATACACCTACAGCTTTAGCAGTTCAAAGAGTGAAAGATTGGTGGAAAAACTACTTTACTTATAAGTAAGGGTTGGCGACAGGAAGGGCATCCAGCCATAGAATATTGCTCCCCAAAAAATATCTCCTCCAACTCAGACCAGCATGGAAAAAGTAGACTTAAAAATGACGATGATGATGACGACGGCGATGTCATCAAAATATTTGCTGTTTACTGAATTTTACACTGAATTCCATGCATTAAATTAACATTATTTTTAATGAATTGGAAATCATTTACTTTTTATAAATAATAATTTATATTTAATAATATAATATGTATTAGGGACAACACATCCTTTGTTACGCTGTCTCTATCACAACAATCTTTATACACTGCCTCTATCACATTAATTGTTTCCTCTAAATTTCAGTCTCGAGCACATGTAGCCACAGATCTATTGATGGAGCTAAATGAAGAGGTCAGTGGTGACTATGTAGAAGAGGTAAGTTCTGATATCTTGTTCGGATAAGTTACATTCGTTGCTCATCAGACACTTCAATAATCTGTTACTTGCTATCTATATTATATAAATGATTCCCTGTATATCAAAGTGGTAACTGTGGGGTGGGGTATAATTCATTGTTTGGCTGTTTTCTCTAAACGATTCACCTACAGTTCAACTTATATGTTGATATGTAGAAAAACAAACAATGAAATTATAGGAAGTATTAGACTTTAACCCCTTTCAAGTTGTTGGTAGAATTGGTGCCTATCGTATGTCTATGTTGAGGCCACCAAAGTTAATGGTCTTGTACAAGGGTAGCATATTGTTCTTGATGTGATGCAAATTTGGCCGATATATGCTTAAAAGATGACACTGTGTCCACTTAGCCATTGTGTTTCATGTAACTATCAGGTATAAGAGATGTCTTATTTTAGACACCATTTATGTTTGTGTATGTTTTCTTACATGGATTTTGTTAATTGTTGTTCAACAGAAACAATGTAAAGGTTAGTTATAGTTGCATTGAAAACATCCCTGCTCTGATAGCTAGAAGTAATAGAAGCAACCATACACTTAAGGATAAGCCAAATCCTTCACCTGAAAGCTACTGAAGCAATGCTACACCCTGTGCCCTCAGTGGTAAGTCTTTAACAAAGTCACTAATGTACCAAACCAAACCAAACTACCATTGATCGATGGTAATGAGAAAAATGACATAGGTCTCACAGTAAATATGTTCAAGGGGATGCATACTCAGCACTCTCACTTCTTCAAATTCAGAGACAAAAGAAATTCATCCTCACTGTCCCAGTGCCTATTGAGCATGGCTACTTTCCTAACGGCAATAGGGTCCCTGCTAACTAAGTTTTAGTCTTTGATAGGTTTACTATGAGGCCTCTTAATCCTAGGTTTCACTTACAAGTTTGAAATTTCCTCTCTGAATCTTTGACTGATTCAACTATGAAAACTACTTCATCAGCATACAAGAGTTCCCACAGACAACCAGTTTTAAACTCTTCTGTTATGGCCTTAATGACTATAATAAACAGAAGAGGCTGAGAACTGATCCTTGATGTACACCAACCTGCACGCTAAATTCCTTACCGAGCTTGTTAACTCTCACTTTGCTGTACATGGATTGCATGGCTCTCACAACCCATTCATCTAAACCTAGTTTTCTTAACAACCACCAGACTACAGAGCAGAGAACTCTGTCAAAGGCCTTCTCCGGGTTGGCAAAAGCTAGATAGTGTAACTTACTCTGACCTAAGTACTTCTGTAGTTGTCTCACTAGGAAGAAGGCATTGGTGGTACCCTGTCTTGGCATAAACCTGAACTGCATCTCATCTATACTGATTCTCTTCCTAATCAGTTGTTCTATAACTCTTTCAGTAACTTTCATAACTTGGTCCATCAATTAGATACCTCTGTAGTTGCTTCTTTCTAGAGCATCTCCTTTGCCCTTGTAGCTGTTGATGATGATACTGCTATGCCAGTAATTGGGCATGACACTATAACAAATCGCTTACATTATGACAGGAAGACTATATTCGTGTTGTGTGAACCATACAAACTCACACCCACATATTTGATTTTCAGCTTATTTAATTGAACACCAACAATGACACACCCATTGACTACAGAATCAGCAGCAGTATTACGTCAACCAATTTGGTATTGTGGTGTCGGTAAAAGTCACGACCCATATTCTTGTTAAAAAAGGTTTGCTGCTATAAAAATGCTTTCTTTTGAATGAAAACCGTTTTTCGATAATGTCTTACAATACAGATTTGAACCATTCATGCCCCCTATTGAACATATTGCAAATGGGGTAAGCCATTTATTTTGTAGAAAATAAATGTTGAAGTAGTTTGTATCATTCACACGTCGCAAATGTAGTCTTCCCTTTTTAATATAAGCTATTTGCTACAACACCTTCCTGTACTACCATCATAATTTAAAGGATTTGAAAATACTTTGTATTTGTTTGATTTCTATATCTTTTAGTCACCAGAAAAGCTCTTGGAGAGTAATCCAGAATTTTTTAACCGGTTTACCCTTGTCATTGCTACAAATCTCCATGAAAAGTAAGTTATTTCAAAAAAATCTTTCTAACATAAATAACATTGTTTATCATTTAAGACAAAGAAATAATATATTGTTGCTGTTGTTGTTTAACCCCTGTCAAACTTATGATCATAAGTAATCCAGCCGTGACCATCCTGTCTTTATAAGGGTATCTAACACTACATTATCTAATGTGTATTTTCCTTTTTTACAATGATTGTCTGTAATGAGGGAGATTATTGCTCTTTCTTGCAGACCGAGCAACCACATAAAGTTTCCATTGTTGGCTCGATTTTTGAAGTGTTGTATTTAAAGGGTTAATGGGGTTAATAATAACCAAAAAGTCACCAATTAAATAAACACTGCCAAGTAACATTACATTGAGATCTTAAGCAAGCCATATCAGTCTATTTGTTTTTGTCATCCTGTAAACACCAACCCCTAGTTCATCATCATTGTTTTTACACCTGTGTTTCTATGCTAGCATAGGTTGGATGGAGATTTCTTGAAGCAGCATTTTACGGTCAGATGCCCTTCCTGTCACCAACCATACTGATTAAGTATGGAAATCCTACCACCAAACTACCGAACAGCTGGACATTTTGGTATTTGTAGATGTAAACACTCACTGGTCAATCGATAAATGGTGTCCAGCAATGACAAGCACACATACACACACACACACACACACACATACATACATATATATATATGTAAAATGCTGCCTCAAGAAATCTCCATCCAACCCATGCTAGCATGGAAAAAGAACGGACGTAAAAACGATGATGATGATGATGATATATATGACAGGCTTCTACAGTTTCTGTCTACCAATTCCACTCACAAGGTATTGGTCGGCCCAAGACTATAGCAGAAGACACTTGCCCAAGGTGCCACACCGTGGGACTGAACCCGAAACCACATGGCTGTGAAGCAAACTTCTTAACCACACAGCCATTCATATATAAATATTTTGGTTTGAAAGGAAACGAAAAGATAAAACTAAAATCCAATGAATGACTTTGTCATTTTTTTTTCTATTTATGACTCTTTCACTTTATTGCTGTGTTCATCATCATCATCATCATCATCATTGTGAGCGAAAGGGGGCCTCTATTTAGTCACTTGACCTCCTAGGAATAGCAGGCAAATCTCCCTCAAATCACACCTTACCATCTTTAAAAAGGAAAGACACATTGGATAATGTAATCCTAGAAGCAGTACATGTGGAACTGGATGACCATGACTGGAATGTCTTTGATCATAGGTTTGCTTGATGAGAGCTAATCTGAGGTAAACAACAACAACAACAACAGCATTCATGTGGGAGAAATATCTCTCAAACAATTAATGCCTTTGTAAAGTGGAATAAACACCCCAACACATCACAGCACTTTCAAAAAAACAATGATGGATAAAGAGGGAAATTTAAATAATTAAAGAATATTTGTTAAAATTTAAATGTTATTGCTATCAGTTAAAAATGTTATTAAGTTGATATGAATGTTATTGTTTTTATTTTAAAGAATATCAATGTGATATAGTTTAGTTCCACTCTAGTGTTGGTGCCATGATAAAATACACCCAGTGGACTCTGTAAAGTGGTTGGTGGTCGAACAGAGACAACATAGGGTAGAGAGGACACTTTAGTTGTGTTGTGGACATGATAACCTTTCTAGTGTTGGTGCCGTGATAAAATACACCCAGTACACTGTAAGAGGGTTGGCAATCGAATAGAGACAACATAGGGTAGAGAGGACACTTTAGTTGTGTCGTGGACATGATAACCTTTCTAGTGTTGGTGCCATGATAAAATACACCCAGTACACTCTCTAAAGTGGTTGGTGATCGAACAGAGACAACATATGGTAGAGAGGACTCTTTAGTCATGTCATGGATATGATAACCTTTCTAGTGTTGGTGCCATGATAAAATACAACCGGTACATTCTGTAAAGTGGTTGGTGATCGAACAGAGACAACATATGGTAGAGAGGACTTTTTAGCCGTGTCATGAACATGTCAACTTTTCTAGTGTTGGTGCCATGATAAAATGTACCTAGTACACTCTGTAAAGTGGTTGGTGTTAGGAAGGGCATCCAGCTGTAGAAACCAAGCCAAAATATAACATACAAGTGAGACATGGTTCCTTCCGACCTGTCTAGGAGAGCAGTAACTCTGATTAGGAACTGACTCAAACCTAAATGACCCGTCCAACCCATGCCAGCATGGAAAGCAGAAGTAAAATGACGACGACTATTATTATTATTGGATTGGCAGAATCTACAGAGCGTTGGACAAAATACCTTGTGGTGTTTGTTACAGCTCTTTACATTCTGAGTTCAAATCCCACCGAGGTCAACTTTGCCTTTCATCCTTCCGGGGTCAATAAACAAAGTACCAGTCGAGTACTGGGGTTGTCAGCCTTGTGCCTATGTTAGAAACAATTATTATTATTATTATTACTACTACTACTACTACTACTGCTGCTACAATTACAAAAGGTGGTAAAATAGCGCCAGAGTAGAGGCCTTGTGGTATTTAGCTACATTTTGAATTTAGATCCTACTGAGGTCAACTTTGCCTGTCATCCTTCCAAGGGTTGATAAAATAAAGTACCAGTCATGTACTAGAGTTGATTTACTCAACTGTACCCCTCTACAAAATTTCTGGCTTTGTGATTATGTAAGAAATTATTATAAGGGTGGTGGATTGATAAATTTGTTAGAAAGTTGGACAAAATGCCTTACAGTGTTTGTTCTGAGTTCAAATCCTGCCACGGTCAACTTTGCCTTTCATCCTTCCAGGGTCGATAAAATAAGTACCAGTCAATTACTGGGGTTGTTGGCCTTGTGCCTATGTTAGAAACAATTATTTCTGACTCATTGCACTCTGAGTTCAAATCCTGCCTAGGTCAACTTTGCCTTTTATCCTTCCGAGGTCGATAAACAAAGTACCAGTCAAGTTCTAGGGTCGATTTAATTGACTTACCCTTCCCCTTCCCCTAAAATGTCTGGCCTTGTGCCAATAGTAGAAAGAATTATTATTACAAAAGGTGTTGAAATAGCACCAAAGTAGAGGCATTGTGGTATTTAGCTACATTCTGAGTTTAAATCCCACCAAGATCGACTTTGCTTTTCATCTTTTCAGGGAGGACGAAATAAGTACCAGTTAAATTCTTGGGTTAAATATAATCAACTGTACTCTTACCAACAACATTTGTGGCTCTATTAGAAATCATCATTATTACAGAAGGTATTTGAAATAGCAGAAACAGTACAGAGCCAAACTAAATACTATGCAGTATTTAGTTATGGAACAACACTGCATTCTGAGTTCAAATAAAGTACTGGTCAAGTACTGGTAGGTGGGGGGGGAGGGTGATTTGATCTCTTATACCCCTCCTTCAAAATGGGTAACCTTATGCTGATATAAGGGATCAATATTATTGTTTTATATAGGGAAATAGTAGACTGCCATTAACACAATAAGTACCAGTAATATACTAGGAACAATTGTCACCTCTATCAATCTCCTGCATAGTTAAAAGATATTATTATTCAAAGGAGATTGGCAGAATCGTTAGAGCGTCGGAGAAAGTGCTGTACACTATTTGCTCTGGCTCTGAGTTCTGAGCTCAAATCCTGCCACGGTTGATTTTGCCCGTCATCCTTCTAGGTTCAATAAACAAAGTACCAGTCAAGTACTGGTGTCGATTTAATCGACTAACACCTACCCCCAAATTTCTGGCCTTGCGCCTATGTTAGAAACATTATTATTATTATTCAAGAGTGGTAAGGAGTCAACTTACTTCCAGCTGACTCCCTGATCTGGTATCTATTCCTGACAAGATAATTCACTTCATCTTTTATCTTACTAACACTATTGAGAAAGGCATGAATATCACACATGCTCTCGCCCCCCCCCCTTATAAATTTGTAGCCATGTGCCTAAATCAGGAATGTTTGAGTGCCAGAGTAAATGCCTTGCAATATTTAGTTCCATCTTTCTATGTTGTCAATTTAGCTATTGCTGGGCCCAATTTTTTTTTTTTTTCCCCCACTTCCTAATGGATCACTAAAATAAAGTACCATATGTATTAGTAATCAATCTAATTGATTATACCCTCCTCCCAAATTCCTGGCCTTGTGCCTATGTTTGGAAAAAATTACTATTTCTGAAAGCCTGTGGATGGCAGAAACGGTAGAGTGTCAGACAAAATGCCTTGTAGTATTCAGTGGTGTTCTAAGTTCAAATCCTACTGAGGTCAACTTTGCGTTTTATCCGTTCAGAGGTCGATAAAATAAGTACCTGTCAAGTACTGAGGTTAATCAAATTGACTATACTCCTCTCCACCCACCCCACCCCCAAAAAATATCTTGCCTTGTACCTATGTTAGAAAAAATTATTACTATTTCATATTACTATTTCTGAAAGGCAGTCGGGGGGGGGGGGGGCAAAATTGATAGAGCATCAGACAGAATGCCTTGTAGTATTCAGTTACATCCTGAGTTCAAATCCCACCACGGTCAACTTTGCCTTTCATCCTTTCGGAGTCAATAAACAAAGTACCAGTCAAGTACTGGGATCGACTTTCCCCTCCCCACAAATTTCTGGTCTTGTGCCTATGCTAGAAATGATTAATATTATTATTGTTAGGGCGGTGTATAGGCAGAATCATTAGAGCATTGAACAAAATGCCTTGTGGTATTTAGTACGACTCTTTATATTCTGAGTTCAAATACCTCCCAGGGTCGATAAACAAAGTACCAGTCAAGTACTGAGGTTGATTTAATCAACTTAACCCTCCCTCAAAAATTCCTGGCCTTGTGCCTATATTAGAAATAATTATTATTAGTTTTATTATATTTCTTTATTCCAAATGATTTTTTTTTTTGTACTGTATTGTTTGCTGCTTATAGTCAATAACAAAGCCTAATCTATAATATTGATCCAATAGCACAAATTGACTGTATAAATAAGCCACCACCACCCTCTAAAAAATGATCTTTTATTTAAACAAAAAGGACAACTAAATTACAAACAAAATGAAACACTTGACCAAAGTAATAAATGACAAGCAAAAAGAAAAAAAACACAATTTCTTTTATAAATAAATAAATAAAACAAAATGACTTTTATAAAAAATATTTGAAACTTTTTTCTTTATTAATATTATTATTATTTTTTTTTTATTATTCAATCTTATGTAGCAATTTTAGTTTTCTTACCAGAGAAAACATTAACTGAATTTGTTATCTGCTATCATTGTGTGTGTGTATGAATGTATATATATATATATATATATATATACACATGCATACACACAGGTTTGTATGTATATTATACCTATTTATATTTATGTATGTATGTATATATATATATGTGTATGTTTATATATAATGTGTGTGTGTGTATGTATATAGATGTGTGTGTATTTATATATAATACATATAGATATATATTTGTTGTGTAACCCTGGTCACACACACACATGTATAAACACATACATACACACAAACAAAAGATGTTCTTAAATGACATACTTTACTAATTTCATTTGCAATTGGATTTTTTTTTTCTCTTTTTTTCAAATATTTCTAAGCAAAAATTGTATTTTTTAAGAAATATAATTATGAAATTAAATTATATTATTGTATTGAACAATCCTTGTGTTTCTGATTTTCATGTGGCATAAAATTGTTAGACTGTTGGTTTATACACATTCTATATTTTTGTTTATATTTGTTAGAGACATGTAATAGCTGTGATGTTAATATACTGGATGACTGACCTCGTGATCATAAGTTCAGTCTTTACTACAACCATTGTATTCTGCCCCTGGTCAAGACACACAACTCTGCTTTTTGTTGTTTTTAATAATTTAGTCCAAGGAAGTACTCATGGCCTTTGCATACCTTCCCAGACTGGTGAGATTGATATGGTTGATGTTCAGCTTGAATATCTATAGGTCAATATCTGCAGGAAAGGAATTCAAGAGGGTGGACATTCTGGTGGAAGAAGGATTCGTCATGTAGTAGTTAATGTGGGTGGAAAGAGGCGGGGGGGGGGGGTCACAGTATGGGTGATGAGAAGAGATGTGGGTAAGTCGAGTTGGTATGCAACTAGCTAGTTCTGAGGAGCAGAAGCTGTTGTAATTGTGATAGAATAGGCAAAGTGATGAGACAGCATATGTGGCCCAGAGTTTGAAGTGTGTTGGTGAGTGAGTCTTTGCCAATCAGTCATATGGCCTTCTTTATGATATGATCTAGGGTGTTTGCATGAACAGCAGTAGCCACATCCTAGATGTGTAAGCAGTACTCTAATGTAAGTCACATTTGAGCTTTGTAAAGAGGTCAACAACTGATTTGGGTTGTAGTAATACCTGACCCTAAAGTGGAATACTAGTCTATGTTATATGGTTTTGGCAAGGATATATATGTGGGATTGCTGTGAGAGCTCATTGAAGATTGTGAGACTTTGTTTCGAGATTGTTTTAATTTGCTTTGAGTTTGTTTTAATTTGCTTCTAGTTTATTTTAATTTGACCTTGAAAAGGTGTAGAGAGGATGAGGTACAAGTCTGTTTCCTTGATGTGTGTAGTGATTGTCTTTGTGCTACTGAGACTAGGTTGTCATGTCTCCCTTAAAGCATGTTTCCGAGGTCTCTGTTCATAGAAGTAATGCAGGTCTAGTATGAGGATGATACCTGTCTGCAGAAGGTTAACAAGGAGGAGAGGGTGGTATCATCTGCATAGGAGTGTATGTTGTTAGAAGTGACAGCAAGTGACTTACTAATGTACAGAAGAAAGAGTGTGGGTGACATAACTGAACCTTGGGACACACCATAGTTGACAAAGTGTGGGTAGCAGAGAGAGCCCCATCAGCACACACTGCAATCTGACAGGAAGATTCTAATCCAAGAGATGAAAGATGGATGAAGACAATAGGTGAGCAACTTCGTTAGGAGGCTTTTATGTCATAGTTGAAGGCTTTGCTGATGTCAAGTGTAATGGCATTAATTTTGTCAAAGTTCTCAAGGGCAAGAGACCACTGGTGAGTGACATAGGAGAGTAAGTCTCTGGTTGATCTGGCTCTAGGTAGTCATACCAGCGATCACAGAAGGAGAGAGAGACTTAAAATGGTGAGGAGGTAATTGTGTATGACTGCTTCCATCACCTTGGAAGTGAGAGTAATTGGTCAGTAGTTGGTAGTAGCCAGGTCATGGACACAGTACAGTGAACTATACCACACTGTGGTGGTACCTACATACAGCTAGGTAGACTGGTCTGTTGACAGTTAAGTGTTTGTATACTACTGAACAAGTTGACCACATAGTAATACACTGTAAATGAATCTATGTAAACAAACAGCTCTCAAGTGTTCATCTACCATAAGTCTCAAAGTACCACTGTAATCAACTTTGCATACCAGGAGCCTTTACAAAGTTACTCAACCTGCTAGGAATAGCAGCAAAATCTATCTCAAATCACACCCCACAATCTTAAAAATGGGAAGGATACATTAGATAATGTAGTCTTAGATTTAGTCCCTAAATAGACGGTCAGGACTGGAATGCCTTTGATCAGAGCTCTGCTCAGTAGGAGCGGACCTGTGGTTAAACAACAATAACAACTACAACTTTGCGTGCTTAAATTCAGATTCTTCCCATTATTGAATGTTATTTGCAATGTTTGGAATTCTTAGAGCAAGAATTGAGCTTCAGCTTAAACTAATAATGCACTTAAAAATAAATAAATATAATTTTTTCATAATTCAGTCGTATCAATTATATTCTTACTTGTTTCAGTCATTTAACTGTGTCCATGCTAGGGCACCACCTTGGAGGGTTTTTAGTTGATCAGATCGACCCCAGTACTTATTTTTTAAGGTGTGGTACTTATTCTATCAGTCTTTATTGCTGAACCACTAAGTTACACGACATAAACAAACATGACAGACAGATACACACACAAATATATACAATGGACTTCTTCACAGTTTCCGTCTCCCAAATTCACTCACAAGGCATTGGTCAGCTCGAGGCTATAGTAGAAGACACTTACCCAAGGTGCCATTCAGTGGGACTGAACCTGAAACCATACAGCCATGCCTGCTCCTATGTGTATTTCTTGAATAGGAGGATGAAGGAGAGGGAGTTACTTCTTTGTATAACTAATTACTCATCTATGAAGTTGGAGTAGTATGTTTTCTGTCAGTTAGACAAGCTAAAGCAATCAGAGTTACCTGCCTTGATCAAAGGCACAACAAAATAGTTAGTGACAGTGTGCTCAATAGTCTAGCACCTTAACTCCACCTCTAGAAAATATATCATCATTGAGCCAATGAAGGAGCCTCTATGTGGTCGCTCGACTTACTAGAAGGAGCAGTCAAATTTCCCTCATATCACACACCACCTTCTTAGAAAAAGAAGCACTGGATAATATGGTTCTGGAAAAACATGGGATGGTCACAGCTGGAATGTCTTTGATCATAGGTCTTGCTTGATCAGGGCTGACCTGGGACTAAACAACGACAAAACATATCATCATCAATTTTTGTTTGTTATTTTCATGCAATATCATATAAACTCACTTATTTCGGTCCTGTGTCATTGTATCTGTGGGGCTCAACATCCAGAAATCTTATCTCATTTCTTCCCTAACCTTCTTTTGCCACAGGTAGCTTCCACTTTCAGGCTCTGACACACATGATCCATTTACATGATATTGCCATACCAGCATAATCATCTCTCCTGTACACAAAGTCTAATATCTTTAATGTTCAGCTGCTTTCTCAGCTCACTTGTGCTCTGCCTTTCATGCAAATTACCACTGCACATGACTGATGGAGCTGCTCCAGCATGGCCGTGACCATGATAGCTAAAACATGCTAAAGAACTAAAGAACCCGCCAGATTTTATATAAATATATATATATCCAACCCATGCCAGCAGTCCCACCCATGCCAGCATGAAAACAGACGTAAAACGATGATGATGATATATATCATCATCATCATCATCATCGTTTTACATCCGTTTTACATGCTGGCATGAGTTGGACGGGTGATTTCGGCCTGCGTTGATTCCTGATTAGAGTCACCACTCTCCTAGATGGGTCAGCGGCCCATATCTCGCTCGTATGTTTCATTTGGCTTGGTTTCTACGGCTGGATGCCCTTCCTATCACCAACCACTTTACAGAGTGT
>JAOPJM010257276.1:0-12331 GCA_027124095.1 Muusoctopus leioderma | reverse complement strand
AGAGAGAGAGAGAGAGAGAGAGAGAGAGAGAGAGAGAGAGAGAGAGAGAGAGATTGTCAGAAAACCATGTTTTCACCACTGTGAATGTCAAAGTAGAAAATTTGATAAGTAGTCATTGCCTGAGACAAGATAAATGCAAAGACAAAGAAATTATGGTAAGAAGTGATAAAATAAAGCAGGAGGAACCACACTAGGAGTTTTAGCTGATACATTAATAACTATCATCATTGGTAGTGGCCACTACTTATTCACTAGCAATAATACAATTAAATCACCAAATTGGACTTGTTTGCAGGTAGCCAGACAATAATTTCCTTTAACAACTACAATGATGATAATAGCAGCAGTAGCAGTTGTTGTTGTTTTTGTAGTCATAGATTTCGATTATGTCTTTGATTTTGCTCCATAGTCAAGGTTGCTGAAAGTGTAACATTTGGACTTGTTTCATTATGTTAAAGATTTCGGTTACGTCTTCGATTTTGTTCTATAGTTAAGATTGTTAAAAGCATAACACTCGAACACACGTTGTGACAAGCAGGATATTATAGGTAATGATTTCTAACAAAGGCACAAAGCCAGCTACAAATTCTGGAAGAGACTACAGTCAATTATATCGACTGCAGTATTTGACTGGTACTTTATTTTATAGACCGCGAAAGGATAAAAGGCAAAGTCAAGCTTGGCAGGATTTGAACTCAAAACATAAACGAAATAACTAAATACCTCGAGGCATTTTTTGCCGCTCTTCCAATTCTGCCATCTACTGCCCTAATATAATAAAAATAATAATAATAATAATAATAATAATAATAATAATAATAATAATAATTGTTTCTAATTTAGGCACAAGGCCAACAATCCCCAGTACTTGACTGGTACTTTATTTTATCGACCCCAGAAGGATGAAAGGCAACAAAATAATAATAATAATAAAAGCCTGATTCTAGCGGCACAAGTTCAATGTCTAGCCACAAATAATTACAGGAATAGAATAATGAAAGGAACGTCCAATACCAAATGCAGACTATGTAACCAATACAATGAGACTGTTGACCACATCATCTCCAGCTGTCCAATACTGCCAAGTCTGAATACATAATATATATGACCGGGTTGGCAGCTATATCCACTGGGCAATATGCCAACACTTCGGTGTAAACACCGAAAAGAAGTGGTATAAACATGTACCAAACCCCAAACACCTGGGATATGCCTATTCAAACTGATATGGATATCAGGGTGAACCGGCCGGATATAATAATGAATGATTGGAGAAAGGATACATGTACACTGCTGAATATCGCAGTCCCTCTCTATTGAAAATATTGTCCGAAAAGAGCTAGAAAAGCTGTCTAAATAAAAGGACCTCGAAATTGAGATAAACAGGATGTGGGTCATGAGGGTAAAAACAGTACGAGTAATAATAGGAGCTCTAGCTATGGTAAACAAATATGAGCAAAAATATACAAGCCATACCATGGCCACAACGTTACACACAACCCCCAAAACAGCGATGTTAGTTACTGCCCACATCCTGCGCAAGACATTGTCGATTCACTAGCACAACCAAACACTACAGACTACGCACACAACACACATCCAAGACAATAAATACCCACTAAAATAGCACAACTCACACTACACATAACTAAGGAGTTAACATGCAATAACATAAAACAACACACAGACCTACACACCTGACAGCCGACACTACAACACCAGTAACTGGACAGATGCAAATTTATTTAATGTTACACTGATCACACATATTCACTACCCAGCCAAGTACCACAAGCTATACACAACAGAACACACAGTAAAAGAGCTCCAGAAATAGTAAGCTAAATCTCCATAACAAATGGAAAGCACACAATGCGCACCTCTCAGGAACATGGAGGTGCACCTGGTGGTGCAGTAGAAAATCGCTTGAAACTCAGAAAAAAAAAAAAATAATAATAATAATTGTTTCTAATTTAGGCACAAGTCCAACAATCCGCAGTACTTGAATGGTACTTTATTTTATCGACCCCGGGTAATAATAATAATAATATTTTGTCATATTTGCCAAAGGGGAGTGGCACAAGGACAAGATACAATACAACACAATACAGTGGTGGATTACATATAAGGCGTCTAAAAAGAAATAGCAAAAACAATCAACAACAAAAGAAATTCTAACAAAAGTATAATTTCCCAGTAGGGATAACTCTACTGAGGACCACTCGAGGAAACTGAACAAAACCTGGATCGGTTCTACCACGACGGGCTAGTGCCCTCTCCCGCCTGTCAATCTCCGGTCTACAGGTGCATGCTCAGAGTAGGACCGTTTACTCGGGACACGTTTGCTACTCTCACCCACCTTTCGACAAATTTACTGGGGGACAGAACCTCACTATCCACCCTCACTTTCCTTTCCAAGTGAAACCTGAACACGTTAATGCGAGTTTGGCCGAAGGGAAAGGTATCTATCTTCAGACCTTTCACTCTCGTCCACCATAAAACCTCTTTCGCCATAGCCACCATACAATGGAAACTTACCTGTCCTCCCCGACCAATGTCCACAATGGACTCGGTTGACAGCCGGATCCGTGCTACTCACGACAACAGCTGTTCCACGAAACTCCACATGTCAGCAATGCTCGGACATTGAACAAGTATGTGCACAAGTATGTGCAGGGCGGTTTCGTCGCTATGCGCGCAACTAGAGTTTGTCTCGAACTATCAATGCCCCTCGGTAGCACTGCCAGGCCAGAGATTTCTGGGAATTATCCATGATCCCCCGGCTGAAAATCATCCGGAACAGACTAGCCACTTGATTTTCATTGACACCCGGAGTCTCTCCGAGATCGTTGTCGTTCTTTCCAGCCAGTAATCCTTTATAGAAGGCCAACGTGGAAGTTCCACCGACCGACCGCATTGCTCGACTGGTAGAGGGCAGTGAAGGCCTGACAACATTCCAGATGCCAGGCGCCAAGTCTTGGTCTCCGCTTAAAGCGGGACTGCAGCTCCATCAATGAGACGAACTGCGGAAAGACGTGCCTGACAAAGGGTGACCACACCTGCTCACCGTCTAGGAATTTATGTAGATGCTGTAGCTTCAGAGCACGTATGCGCATTAGCAGCCACGGCATACCAAACCACAACGTAGAGGGTGTTGGGAGCAGACGGACCACCTGACCAGTGGAAGGTATCCCTTCTACAAAAACTTAAAGAACAGACCCTCCAATCTAGTCAAACGAAAACTAGTGCAAGGCAAGATTGTCAGGCGGTAATATATAACGAGGTGATGTAGGCATTCGCCACCTCTGCCCAACATTTCAGAGATGGCTTTCTGTCAGCCCATTTCTGGGTGAGACTGGCCCCACCTGCCCGTAACCTCGACCCAGTTCCTATCCAACTGGATACCTTGAACGAACCAGAACCCAAGTAATTTATCAGGTCCGTCAGTCCAGTGCCCCACGACGTGGTCTGACAACATGGACTTGCCTCTCCAAGTGCCGAATCTCAAGCCCACCGAATTGTCCGGCTAAATGTTTGCCTCGTATTCGTTTAAAATTGTACCGGCACTCGCGATTTACCTGGTGTCGGACACCATTACACTGAAGTCCTCGCCGTATGCAGACACGGTTTCTCCATGTCCTAGTTCGAACAGGAAGCCTTTGAATACCTCTATTTTCCGCAGTAATTTCTCAAGAATCAGTCCATACAGCAGAGCTGACAGAGGACAGGCTTATTGGACAGAGCGCGTGATACGAAACGGTTCCGATAGGTGGCCATTTACTCTGACTACCCAGCAAATGTCGCTATATATTGAAGTGATCCTTCCTCTGAAGACGGGACCAAATCCGGCTGCTCTTAGGATAGTTTCCAATTAGCGATGGCCAACCCTATCAAAAGCTTTAGAATTATCTAAATTGATTAGGGCCCCTCCGAAACCAGGCTCATTCCCTACACTCTCTATGTTGCATTGCATGAAATGAAGGTTGTGGTGGAAGGATCTGGCTGGGATCGCGTAGGTATGCGCTTTCCCGATCAAACCACCGACAACAAGCACCAACCTCTTAGCCAAAACCTTGGCCAAAATCTTAAACACTGTATTCAACAGAATTATAGGTCGGAAATCATATATTACGTCCTTTTTGTTGGCGTCCTTTCTCAGCAGTGCTACGTATCCTCGTGTCACATAACTGGGAATTTCCCCATTCGTTCTGTTGTCAGTTGGAGTAGACGTCTGCTATCAAGTCGTCAAACAAGTCTGGCATATCTAGGCAAAGCTCATAGGACAGACCATCCATACCAGGCGATTTGCCCTTTGCGCAACCACTGAACGCATCCCGTATTTCAGCTGCTGTTATCGGCTTTTCGCAGCACTCCACCTCCTCCGAGTGCCGCGAATCATCGCCAATATAGGCAGAAAAGTCCACCACCATTTCCGGCAATCCACTACACCCGAAGAGTTGAGCGAAGTGCCACTGGAAAGCGGCATACATCTGCTTGGAATCGAGTAGTTCTGCCCATCCCAGTCCTCCAAAGACATAATTGTGACTGTATTGCTACATTGCGCTTCTGCCAACCGAGCACATCGAACTGCTTTGGTTTATTTCTGTCTTAGAGCGCGTATCTTAGCTCTGACAACGCAACTTTCGTGTTTCACGTTGAAAAAATGGTCGAGTGCCAATCTCACCACTAGCTCACCGGTCGCGATGCTTTTCCTAATCGCCTCATCTAATTTTATAAGTAGCTCTACCTCAAGTCTACTTTTCTCTATCAGCATTTGTTTGCTATAGGCTATTGATTCTCATCTAATATCCTCTTTAGGGTTGCCCGATATCGGTTGTTGACGATTGCCCTCGTCAACGACCGCCTAAGTAATTGGGTCACTGTAAGTTATGCGCGCCAGGAACGACGCATTTAGCTTCTAATAACCGGGTCCCTATCTATATATTCCGTCTAAATCGACCGTACACATCACAAACTTGGGATCTGTGTAGCCGGCAATTTTGAACACCCTATACTACCCTTGTCCGCTGACCTAATAAATGCCCTGTCTAGATACGATCTGGATGACCCATTGTGGTTGCCCCATGTCTACACTGGCACATTCTGAAAATCCAGTCGATAACTGTCAAAGCAGGTTTGCGAGGCTTTTACACCCCCGTCTCTTATCGGCTAGCCCCTCACACAATCCCATTGTGGATTTGAGATACCATTCCAGTCTCCCACTAACACTTAATAGCAGAGAGGTTTCTAGATGCCTGAAAAATCCTGGCCACCCTTCCTCTGTCGAGGCATAGATAGCTACAACTCTGAAGGCTCCACCTTCGCTACTGCTCACGTCCAGGACCACCGACTTACCATTCGGGTCCAGGAAGATGGTCCATACCTCGAGATTCAGACCTTTTTGAAATAACACTGCCTCTCCACCTCCCGATCTAGGTCGTCTACGAGATGCGTACGCTTCGTAGTCGTCGAAGATGGGTGTAAATGCGTATATCTCGGAAATGCTGTTGTCAATGACGGCTACCACATCTATATCTAGGGAGCTAAGATCATTACGCATGTGACCGTGCTTCCAAAGTGATCTCAGGCCACGTGCATTTGTACATCCTACTCGTATTAAGGCTATGTTGACGGGGAAATGGAGGCGAGAAAGGTCACTTACATTAATCTGGTGGAAAAACAGGTGATCCGGTTTTTCCAGGTGATGGTACTCCTTAAAACGCCCTTCTAATAGTCTGTTAGTCTTTTGTTGAGAATGTTTGTAGCTATTCCAACGTCATTCGTGAAGATGTTTTTGATTGTATTATACAGTTTTAGGGGTATTTTTATTAACTGGCTGTTTGTTGGGGGTTTAAAGGTGATTCCTTCAAAGTCCTTCACCTTGGTTTGAATATTATTGTTCTGTGCTATGAAATCCTCCAACTCCTTTTTTTTTGTATATATATAATTAGATTGAATGTTGATACTTGTAAGTGTGTCTGTTGTTTTTGTTGTTTCTTTATCTGTGGTTGTTGTCTATGTGTATTTTCCAGTTGTTGTTTGTTTAGTTGTGGGTTTAGCTGTTACTGTTGTTGGTGTAGTTGTTGTTTGGCTGCTATTGTTGTTGTGTTTGTGTGGTTTCCTGCTGTTGTTGATGTGGTTGCGTATGTGGATGTTTTTGTTGTTGGTTGGGTTGCATGTTTGGTTGTTGATGTTGTTGGGCAGTTTGTTGTTTTATTTCTGTCTTGGTGCTGTGGTGGTTTTGTTTGTGGTTGGTTGGGTTGAGAGCTGTTAGGTACTTCATCCACTTTTATAGTGTTTTTATTTTTTGTGTTGGGGCGATGGTATGTTTTGCTTTTCTTTTGGCCCTACAGACGACGTGCCATAGTTCGTTGTTGTCCTCCTGCCCCTCGTCATTAGATGACAAGTCAGAGATGGGGACTGGAGGTTGGTTTCTGCAAGTGTGTGTGTTTTTGTTGGTGTTGTTCTGGGAGAGAGGGCTCTCACGTTAGGGGTGCTGTTTCATGGATGGTGGTGGTGCTGTCTTCCACTCTCTTTGTTGTGGCGTCCGTCTTTGCTGTTTTTGTTGCTGTTGATGCAGTTGTTGTTATTGCTGCTGTAGTTGTGGTTTTGCCTGTAGTACGAGCCTTGGTCCTGTCACCTCTGGTCTTTGTGAGAAGAGGCTTATATATGATTTGTACTACCACATTTATGACATCTTGGCCGTCTCTCCTCCACGACGACGTTCAACTCTGCCCCATTGGTGAGTTTAGTTAGGCTTTAAAATAATAATTGTTTCTAACATAGGTACAATCCCAGAATTTGTAATCGCCCTGATTACTGGAATGGTACTTAGTCAAACTCGGCGGAATTTGAACTTAGAACGTTTTGGCGAACTGAAATGCCAGCTCACTGAATTAGTGTGTAAGTGGCTGAGTATACCACAGACATGAGTTATTTTAACACAATCCTTAGTCAAAATCAGCATGACCCAGTATGACAAGACTGGATCTTTGAATTACCGGCACAATCCACTTGAAGGGCTCCTCACAGTTTCTCTCTACCCAGTTTCACTTACAAGCCTTGGGTCGCTCCGAGGCTAGGGTAAATATACTTCCTAAGATGCCACGCTAGGAAATCGAACCTGGAAGCTCGTGATTGCGAAGCAAACTTCTTAACCGTTCGGTCATGCTGCGTCTACAATAATATTAATAATAATATCGCATTTTACGAAATTACATTAGCACTTTCACCGTTATTTGACTATTGATATCAACACATGCAACGACTTGAAAGGATCGCAGTTTGTGTCCCATACATTGCAATAGTTATAGACTATCACTTGTAGATGTTTCTCGAACATATAACCAACAATGATATTGGAGATTATTTTGAATATACCTCAATAAAAAAATTCAAATGTATCATAATATCGGCAAACTTATCCTTTTCTTATGTAAATGAATAATGCAAATACACCGATTCTACGTCCATTGAAACTTCTATTTATTAATCCACGATGGCGAAAATGTGACCAAGTAATTTAAAAGTAAGATGATGCATAATTCCGTCGGACGTTTGTGAATCGATAAGATCAATAACAACTTGGCAATTAGTCCTAGAACTTCATATGAATTCTATGAAAACATATCATATGTAATTTCTTTCCTTTCGAATTTCATATTCGCAATGGCTATCAGTGATATTCAATGTAGCGCCAGATTTTTCGAACAGCTATATTTAGATTGAACTCTTCTGTAGATGAATCGTAGCAATTATAAACAGTCATGCTTTCATGGTTCATTTATATTCCTATTAAAAACGTTTTCTCGATAATAATGACATTGTATTATAGACAGTATTGGCGACTATGGAAATCAAATTCAGTATTATTCATTTATGTTTTGTTTCAAATTATTTGAGAAACATGCGATTTAATTATTTGGTATTTATGTAATTCTTACTAAAGTATTTAAGCTACAATAACAATGACAGCCATGCTGTTTGCCTTAGACATGTGATGGCACTTAACACGCATGACCATAGCAAACAAGCTGGAAGCTGTGAAAATGCAATAAAATAGAGGAGATACATACGTTATTAGAGTTAGCGTAAAATACGCTAGAGGTTACAGTAAAATATGAAAGGTAATCTACATTTATTGAACGATGAAACAACTTCGATAACTGATATAATTTCTAGCATGACAGATAATCCACATTTTTCTAACATGTTATATTTAAATGAGACACGCGACAGCATCAACACATTTGACCATGCTCTGGAACATAACTCTAAGATCTCCGACACTATCACTTTCTTTGACATTTCCAACACTATCGATGGCTATAAAATGTCTACCTTGTAGCATTATAAATCTACTGATTCACACTCATACATCGATGTTTCACTCTGCACATCAATATTGCTAAAACTCTCATACCCTTCTCGTTATTTCCTCACTCCATCGACTATATGCAACATCGATTCACACTTCCTTTCTAAATACGAAGAAATGCACAAATTCGTCCTTGCATAAGGAACCCTGGATCTAAAATCCACACCACGCTCCACCAAGACCAAGCCACTAATTGTTCACATAGCAGCCGATAGGAGTTCTTTTCTACCACTCTTTCACCCATCAGCTCTGTTAATTAAACGGACTATTGTTAATTAAACGGACTACAGTTAATCTTATGAAACAACGACTACTCAAAAACTACAACCAACAACTATTCCAGGGGATCCTTATATTTACAAGTCAATTGATTCAGTTATTGATCAAAATAAAGTCGTCAACTATCCAACGGAGTTTCTAAATTCTTTGGAGGTACCAGAGTTTCCTCCTCACAAAATACAACGTAAAGTTAGAACTCCTGTGATGCTTCTTCGAAATTCAGATCCGCCTAAGCTCTGCAATAGCACCAGATTAATAATAAAGGCATTACCACCTCATGTAATTGAAGCTCACATTTAAACTGGTTGTGGCAAGGGTGAAGATACTTGTATGTCTAGGATACCTCTAATAACATCAGAGATGCCATTTCAGTTTAGGCGTTTGTAATTCCCAGTAAGATTACGTTTTGTCATGTCGATCATCAAATCACAGGGACAAACAAGGAAAGTTGTTGCGTTACAATTACAAGAAGAATGCGTCTCTCACGGTGGACTGTATGTAAGATGTTCTAGAGTAGGAACAGCAAACAATCTTTATGTATACTCTCTTTTCGGAAAAACATGTAATTTCAAATAAATCTTTGTTAAATTAAATGTGTTTTTTTCTTGCATTACAGCTGTTGTCTACTTACTGAATAATTTGCCGAGAAAAATATTCATCTATATATCTCAAACCTATATTTTCGCCCGTGCGACACCAGGTAACTCAGTTAGATATATATATATATAGAGAGAGAGAGGAGATAAATACTATGTTATATAGCATTTGCTATCATAGAAGCAATCTCTCGATATTTAAAATAATATTAAACAGAGATTTGGCCGATGCCTATGGCTTCTATTTAAGCGACAAAGATAAAACATGGAAAATGAAATAATCACATATTTACCCAGTCCCACCTGTGTCAAATAATTCATACAATTAATTGTTTTACTCGCCCGTGTTGTCTCGTATCACACATTAATGCCACACGCGTGTACAATCCAAGCTCCGAGAGAGATTATCACTGAATTTTCTGCGAACGAATTTGAAATAGCTATACACAGCAGCGGGTCAATTATTTATATTGACTTTTCATCGTTACACGTGGAAGCAAATTCATACGCTTGCTTATTTCAATAAGCCAAACGACTGCTGATTTCAAAATTCGTTCTTAATGGCGTATAGCCTAAGCACTCGATTTCGCAATTCGCACCTACGCGAAAGAGTATATACAGAGGAGAGAAATACTATGTTATATAGCATTTGCTATTATAGAAGAAAGCTCTCGATATTTAAAATAATATTAAACAGAGATATACCCGGGAAATGCCGTATACGACTGCTAGTATATATATATATATATATATATATAGTAGTAATATTATAACGAGGAGCAATGAGTTTTACATCATCTATTCACGAGAATTACAATTGTTTCGCAGTCATTTTGCCCATAATGAGCAAGGGTTACTTCGTAATCACAATATATTGTAACCTTGCATATCAGCTGCAGTTTAACTGTTGATAAGATCCATCTTGGTAAATGAATGGCTCGCATACTGGCAACAGAGTTTTTATGGTTACTGTATTAGTAGGAGAATTATTTTAAAATGAGGAAGAATGTTAAGGTCTTGGTGGAAGAGGGGGTGATGGTAGGTTAGGAGAGGTAAGTTTACAGATAGTACAAACGCTTAGGATGAATACCAGCGATAAAGAAATAAAAAAACAGTAGTAAAGTAGTAAACATAGCTTATCACTGGCAGGGGAATAGATGGAGGTGTGAGGGGGTGACCGATGTGATGGTCGGTCAGCCGGTCTCTTAAATGTTATTGTCTGTTTTGACCCGTCGCCAGAAGTCTGCGCAAAGCGTTGATAAGGTAGTTGCACGTGGGTGGTCATCAGGTACGGTGTGATTATATGTCTCCAAAGAGAATTAAAAGATGAGAAAATAAACGATGAAAAGATAAAATAAAAAGATAATATATTTATATATATTTAAAAGCTTTATAGTTTCTTCGGAGTACCAAGATGTTTCCTGCTATGAAAACTAGCAATTATTCAACTGCTTAAAACTATCGTAGGTCACTTTCCGTTAGTTTCAGAAAATGGCATCGTTGTCGGTGTAGCTGGGAAGAAACGTGAAGAGAACGTGAATGGTAAGCAATTCGTGATAAATATAACGGCCAGTTGAAAATGTTGTCAAATGGAGGTAACTTATTGTTTGCATTATACTATTATTAGGCGGCGAATTGGCAGAGTCGTTAGCGCGTCAGACAGAATGCCTTGAAAGTATTCGTTCTGGCTCACTGCACTCTGAGTTCAAATCCCGCTGAGGTCAAGTTTGACATTCATCCTTCCGGGGTCGATAAAATAAAGTACCAGTCAAGTACTGGGGTTGGTGGCCTTGTGCCTAAATTTGAAACAATTATATTATTATTATATTTGCGGATTGATTTTTCGTTGGTGGTTCAAACTACATTTTTTAGTTTGTTTGTATGCATAACCTTTTTGTTTGTATTGCATAAGTGTATCTTGAATTTCACACATAATTATAACTGGTTATTTTGTGTATGGGTGCTTTGTTAGTCTGTTAATCCGTGGATTGTGCGTGTATGTGTGTGTATATGTGTGTGCGTATGTGTGTGTATGTTAGCCGGGTTGTGTTTGGTTTTGGGTTGAAGAGATTATGGGTACGGGCTTAAATGTTTGTAGTTTAAATTGTCTTGCCTGTAGGCGAGGTGAACAAGTTTTCCTCCCTCTTGTTTGTAATGTTAGCTGGTATTGTGAGTAAATTAATCTTTCGGTTACACAGATATTGCAGATACTGGCTCGTTTGTTATATTTCTCCGCTTTGGATAGAATGCTCCACGTTCTCTTCACGTTTCTTCCATGCTACGCCTACAACACTACCATTTTCTGAAACTAACGGAGAGACACCTACGATAGTTTTAAGCAGTTGAATAATTGGTAGTTTTCATAGCATGAAACCTCTTGGTACTCTAAAGAAATTATAAAGTTTAAAAAACTATATATACTCTCAACTTCTAATAATAATAACAATAATAATAATAATTGTTTCTACTTTAGGTACAAGGCCAACAATCCCCAGTACTTGATTTTAACGACCCCGGAAGGATGAAAGGCAAAGTTGACCTCGGCGGGATTTGAACTCAGAAAGACAGAAATAATACCGTAAGGTATTCTGTCCGACACGCTAAGGATTCTGCCAAATCGCCAATATTAATATAGGTTTGGTATTTGTCTTTTACACAAACAGGGAGGTGTGGCATTCAAAAGCAAATGGAATCAAATCAAATGAAAATAAAAATAGATGTGAACATGAAGAAAACAAAATAAAATAAAACAAATAAAAACAAAATTAAACAAAACAAAACAATGACAAAAACGTTTCAAGGATTTTAGGAGTGGTGAATGGAAGAGGGAGAGGAAAAAAAAAACATGAAAAAAGAATGAAAGGTCAGGTTAGTTCAAGTGACATTCACATAATCTACACACACAGACTCACACACACACACGCACACACAAACACACACACATATATATATGAGCGTTAAACTAGTACCTGGATGTACCCTGTGTTTGTGTTGTTTTTGTATGTACCTTGTCGTCTTTTCCCATCTTTTGCATATAAATATATATATATATATATATATATATATATATACATACATG
>JAOPJM010256979.1:0-12335 GCA_027124095.1 Muusoctopus leioderma | reverse complement strand
ATGTAAGACAGTATACGTATAGATAGAAAAATTCCAAACCAGCTGGTGGAAACTATTGATTATGAAAAGGCTGGGAATCTAGTTTGCTGTCTCTCGAAGTGACTCTGTATAAAATGCGTGTGATGTCCATGTAAGTGAGTCTGAATGTATGATGTGGGGATCCGGCTAATTCGTGCTTCCGTTATGAAAACGAACTGGAAACCACTAGTGCCTGGAAAACTGTGAAATAAGTCAACTTAGAAGTTATTGGCATTGTTAAGTCAAACCTGATCAAGCATATCTATAGTAAGAGGTATTCTAGCCATGACCATCCCACCTTTTCACGATGTGCAGGGAACCAAGGTTCACATTATGTCCTTCAAGATGGTATGATGTGATTTGAGGGAGATTTAGCTACTATTTCTTGCAGGTCGAGTCACCACATAGTGGCTCCATCGTGGACTCATGATGTTGGCAGTAGCGGTGGTGTTTGTGGTAGTGGTGGGTGTGTTTGTGTTTTGGTGATGATGATGATGATGATGATGATGGTGATGATGATGGTGATGATGGTGGTTGTGTTAATGGTGGTAGTATTCCTGATGATTGGCGATGGTGTTTGGATGGTGGTGGTGATGGTGGTGGTGATGGTGGTTCAATGGTAGTGATGGTGGCGATATTTTGATGGTAGTAATGGTGGTATTTGTAAGGTAGTAGTGATATTGGTGTTTGCATGGTAGTGGTGATGTCGTTGGTGCTTGGATTAGTGACGGGGTGTCAAAGAACACTTGCAGGAAAATAAGCTCGTAATGACACAAAGAATTCCAAGAACAAAGGTTTCTTATGAACAAGATTAGCAGTTCATGTCTTAACCCAGAAGGATTTCACCAAGAATTACCTAATATCAAAACAGAGATATACAATGACTCAGGAACAAAAGAAATGGGGAAATACTTGGGGATATCGATAAATAATGAATGAAGTTGTATAGGAGAGTGGGAAGTCGATTGAATAGGCATTACTACACGACTGGTAGTTATTCTATCGACACCAGGCCGACTGATATGATGCCACATTTGAACTTTGAACGAAGTAACTGAATACTACAAGACATTATATTTGACACACTGTCATTTCTGTCATGCAATAATATCCTGGTAAACTCCATTACAACGTATTAACTTTTTAAGAAAAAAATGTCACTCCCATAAGTAGCTTTAACCCTTTCGGTACGCAAAACTACGTACGGTACTACAAATGTTCAAATATGCGTGAAAAAAGAGACATATATATATATACCATCTTTTCCATGTAAGAAGGGGGGGGGGGCATATTACATATACAAACCGTTATTCGCTTATTGACGACTACCGGAACTCAATTGGGCGCAGAATCGCTTATTGACAACTCCCGGCTATGCGCACAAAAATCTCAAGTCACTTATTGACGACTCCCGTACTGAAAGGGTTAAGATACATTCAGATTTATAATCCAAATTAAAGAAGACAGATGTGCAATTACTTTGAACTATCACATGTGTTCAAACTGATAGCTGTTCTAGGCCTGAAACTGAGTTCAATAGAGTTGCAGAGAGCATTAATCTTAGTGTACTGATAGGTCTATTTTCATAACTCCCTTCTAGTGATAACATATTTCAATATGTACCTGACATTGTTGTTGTTGTCTAATCCCAGGTCAACCCTGACTGAGCAGATCTATGATCATAGGTATCCCACCCTCTCTTATTTTTTCAGGCAAAGTACACTTAGAATTACATTATCTAATGTGACCTTCCATTTTTAAGATAGTAGGATGTGATTTAAGGGCAATTTGATTGCTATTTCTAGCAGATTGAGTGACCACAAAAAGGCTCCCTCATTGGCATCACAGAACTGGTAGAGCACCACATTAAATACATTCAGTATTAGTTGCATCTTTCTACACTGTCTCCGTGGTGATCTTTTCTTTTTATCTTTCCAGAGTCAATAAAATTAGGTGTTAGAATTACACTGAGGTTGATTGAAACAGATGTACACTCTCACTTACAAAATTTCATCTTGTATCTTATGAAAAGAAACCAGTATTTATCTGGTATTTTTGTTGTGTAATATTAATTTTTATTTCTTACTTTTTGTGTTTTTGAAACTATCTGTCATAAAAGAAACCATTGAAAAAAAAACCCTTCACTCAGACCACTGATTTATAATTAAACAAATCTTTAGGTGTCTACTTTTGATTTATGCTTGTCTTGTGAAACTAAACATATTACCACAAAATGATCAGAATATTCCAGACAATACATAATTAAATAGATAAATAAATACTGAGTGATTGATTTTCTGATGGAAATTTCTTTCAACTTACTGGTTTTTTTTTGGTTTTTTTAGTTCTTAATGCAATAACTATGGTAAATACTATTGTCAAATAAATATATTTAGGAAAGACAGATGTAGATTTTGGAAGTTTTAGCTTCTTCAAATATTCATAAAAAGAGAAATAACAAAGCCAACAAGGGTGGCTATGTGGTTGCTCGGATTGCTAGAAATAGCAGCCAAATTGCCTTCAAATCACACCTTACTGACTTAAAAAGAGGAAGGACATATTGGATAATGTAGTCCTACATATACTATGTATGAATAAAATATGGGATGGTCGTGGCTGGATTGCTTTTGATTATAGGTCTGTTCAATCTCAGGTCTGACCTTGGTATAAACAACAGCACAAGCAATACTCCAAAGATTTTTATAGATTTTGGAAGTCTTAACTTCTTCAAATATTTATAAACAGAAAAATAATGACCTAACGATGATGCCTCTATATGGTTGCTAGAAGTAACAGCCAAAATCTCTTTCAAATCACACCTTACCATCTTAAATAAGGAAAGGACACATTAAATAATGTAGTCATACCACTAAAAAGGTGGGATGGTCAGGATCACGGCTTTGATTATAGGTCTGCTTTATCAGGGTTCACCTGGGGTTAAACAACAACAACAACAACAGAAATAAAGATTATGTACAGTCTGGAAGGAGAGAAATAAATAACAAAAAGAAATTAATATTTACCTTAAATCTTACTTCCAAATTACAGACTTACTCTGATGAACTAGAATTTAACAGTCTTTGTGTTTCAAAGCTATATACTTATTGAGAATCATCATTGCTTTGTCATATTCTAACTATCAACATTTCTTTGAATAAATCTTAATAGTTAAAAAAGTGTTGAACAGTCTTAGAAGTCATGCATTCTGGTGCATCAAATCGTTTAAAAACTGGAATTTATTTTTATTTTGAATTGTCTCCCTTGCCTTTGTTTAGTTTTGTAAACAATTGTTCAACAATGTTTGCCACATTAAGTATGTTCACACTTACTTCACTATCAATTAATTAATCGTGTTGTTTTTTGAATAGTGATATTCTGTCTAATCAAAGCCATATAAGAGAGTACTATTGTTCTGAAAATCAAAATTGTATAAGATAATGGTGTTCTGTATAGGATGATATTGTATGTGTTCTAAAGAGAAAAATATAAGAAGTTCACATTGGTACATATACCATAAGATAAGTGATGCCTAACTTACCTATTGTTACATGTGCCAATACACATTGTCTGTTTAGTTCAGATGTCTTTATTAGTGCAGTATCTTGCTGTTTTATGTTCAAATCCTGTCTAGGTCAACTTAGTCTTCCATCTCTCCATGACTAATAAAATTAGAACCAGTCATAAGCTGAGGTCAATTTTATGAACACTAGAAAATATTTGTTTACATACTTAGTCAAAAGAAATAGATAATTAAAAAACGATAAAAGAAGTACAAGAATTCATGTTTATTTTTCTTATACTCTATTATAATGGAAAATAAAATTAAAATGTTAGTTATTTCTCCAAAAGGAAATATAGGAAAGTTATAAGGTAGGATCCAGAATCCAAGGAAACTGATGGTGATCTGCTTTGAAAAAGTTAATCCATAAAAGTTCATAGAAAAATATAAATTACAGTGAATTGAATTGCCGTGAGAAGTGAAAAATATAATGATTCGGACACTTGTTGTTCTTCGAATAAGAAAAATATACAGGCTTTAATACCATAGTCACAGAAAGATGAATGAGAAACAGAAGAGATTAAAGTGCATACAGAAGAGATTAAAGAGCATTGTGGAGTGTTAGGTGTGGGAAGGGAAGGGAAAAAGGACAGTGTGGGTAGTGTGAGAGGTGGTGTAAGTTGTGTGGGAGATGAGCAATGTGGGAGGAAGTAAAGTGAGTAAGAGGGGTAGTAAGAATTTGTAGCAGGAGCCCAGCTCAGTTGAAATGGGAGGGAGGTGATACAGGCCAGATCAAGTGACTTAAGTGAGGAGTAAAAAGGCAGGGCAAGCAGGGTGAGGGACAAAAGGACATATACAGAATCAAACAGATGTATACACAAGGTAGGAGGGAGGGTGGGGAAAGAGGATGCAAGGAAAGTAAGTAATGAACTTTGAGGAGTGCTAAGAATTGTAAAGAAGAATATATTTTTTATAAAGAAGGAAGGCAAATAAGTGTAATGGTGTAAACGTGCACTAACAGCAAGAAGTACATGTGTAGTGGAATAGTATATACAGTCTATACACAATATGTGCAGTGAATGCACAAACTGTACAAAACAATAAGACAGAGCAGTATGCATACATACACAGATGTATATATACATGAATATATATAACACAACATAAGCAAATACAAGCCAAAAATAGAACGGTAAATTAGTGTACTGTCTACAAGAATTGCATATATGCCACACATAGTGTGCACAGTGTAGGCAAAACAACACTCAACAATCACATCCAATTAGTATGTGTAAATAAAATACATATAGACACATAGCTAATTATAACACCATGTAAACAAATATAGGCCACTCCTCTGATTACCTCTCAGTCTATAGTGTTCTCCAACACTTTCTGGTTCTTACGAAGCCTGCAAAGACAAAGAACAACACCTTATTTTCAACATAGGGACCTCTGCCCTGCATGGCTTTAATACATGCCTCAACTTCCTCTTATTCTGTCTGCTACCTTCATCCCATTCATTCCCATAACTGTTTCTGTTGGTTTATGGTCTATAGTATTAGGCCTGTATAATATTAGCCTCTATACCCTTTCTCTCTGAAGATGACCAAGTGTCCTAAACATTGGATTTTTCACTCCTCACAGCAAATCAGTTCACTGAAATATATTTTTTTCTTACAAACTTTTATAGGAAAATTATTGTGAGCACACATAAAACTGCTTCAGCTGGCGAAATAGTATAAGGAGATGAGTAGTTTGTGTTTGTTATGGCTGCAGTATAAACACTTATGAAAGGTTGTGGTTACATCAGTCATGTATTAGTCATAGTTGTTGCTATTATTGTAGAGTAGCCCCTGTCAGCTCTAGCTGAACAGGATTAAGGCAAAAAAGTAAGCATATCAAATGATTTGTAACAAACATATGTAAGATAGAGTTAAGCATTGTCCAACAATGTTTACATCTCCTTAAAACAGATATAATCTTGATTAATTAAAGTTACCATACTTCCCACATTATGTATGTTAATGCTTACATCATTATTTATTTCCCATGCTAATGATATCTCTGGGTTATTTCTCTCAAGCTTTATGGTCTGTTGTTTCACCAATCTCTGTATATGCATATGTATTCCTTTCTCTCTAATGATCTAGCATATATGTGAGTGATGATGTTTTGCTGAGGAGGTATAGTAAGACCAAAACATGTCTGGAGTTGTCGCTATGTCTGCCAAAGATCAGTCTATTCTTCTCCTCATCACATTGTCTATTTCGATTTTTAATTCATTGGGTCTCTGGTGCATCGACCCATTAAACAAAATATATATATTTTTATATTTAGAGTTGTCACCCCTGTGTTTTTTTTGTTTAATAAGCCATTGTCTAACAATATTTACATCTCCTTATCATATGTATAGTCATGATTAATTAAAGTTATAAGCGGTGAATTAGCAGAGTCGTTGGAGTGTCGGAAAGAATGCTTTGCAGTATTTGTACTGGCTCTCTGCACTCTGATTTCAAATCCCACTGAGGTCAACTTTGCCGTTCATCCTTTCAGAGTTTATGAATAAAGGACCAGTCCAGGGGTTGTGGATTGGCGGAATTGCTAAAGCCTCAAATAGGGTGCTTTGCAGTATCTACTCCGGCTGTGTTCGTTCTGAGTTCAAATCCTGCTGCCTGTCACCGGGAAAAAAAAGTGACATTTCTGTCAGGAGTTATGACTGACAGATAGTATCAGCAATGGGAAAGACCAATTGGAACATAGTTTCCTTGGTTCGATTTGGACGATCAGTGATCTTCTAATCGATCATCATCATCATCAATTAAAGTTATAGTACTTACCACATTAGATGTATAAGTGCTTACTTCACAATTCTATATATTAGTTTGGGTTGGCGTTCTAACCATTCCCATCAGCAGCTTTATTAATAGACAGAGAAAGTGTCCTAATAATTAGGACTTGAATATGTAGTCCATATTTTCAAGATAGAAGGGAGTTTACTGAGGATATTAGGTTGCTACATTGAGTAGATTGGGCAATTATACAAACTCTTTCATTGTCTCTGATGTAACTGTTTCATATAGTTAATGTAGAAGTGCAAAGTTTCTTTGAGCTGTACTTATAATATCAGGATATAGAAAGAGAGAGAGAGAGAGATCTTGGTTTCCCAAAATTCATACTCATCTCACATTTTTACAAATGCATCAGAGCTTCTCCTGCACCATTCTGTAATACAGTGTGGCATTTCTGCTTTCTTTGCCATACAGTATGATACTTCTACTGCCTCTGTCACATAATGGTACATCTTTTACCATACAGCATGATACTTCTATTTTGTATCATATGGCACTTTCTATACATGTGATAGTTTTCTGCTTTATCTGTCATGTGATATACCTTTGCTTTCAATGCCATAAAGTATAACATAACCATTGTTTCTACTATACACTATACAGTATAACACTTCTATTGCCTCTGCCATACAGTATAACTCTTCTACTATCTCTACTCTATAGTGTAACTTTTTTATTATCACTATCATACAGTATAACACAACTGTTGTCTCTGCATACAGTGTAACACTTCTATTGTTTGCCATACAGTATAAAACTTCTATTGTCTCTGCCATACAGTGTAACACTTCTGTTGTCACTGCCATACAGTGTAAAACTTCAATTGTCTCCGCCATACAGTGTAACACCTTTATTGTCTCTGCCATACAGTGTAACACCTCTATTGTCTCTGCAATACAGTGTAATACCTCTATTGTTTCTGCCATACAATGTAACACTTCTATTGTCTCTGCCATGCAGTGTAACACTTCTATTGCCTCTGCCATACAGTGAACACCTCTATTACCACTACCATACATTATAACACTTCTATTGTCTCTGCTATGCAGTGTAACACTTTTATTTTCTCTGTCATACAGTGTAACACTTCTGTTTTCTCTGTCATACAGTGTAACACTTCTATTATCTCTACCATACAGTGTAAGACCACTGTTTTCACCGCCATACAGTGTAACACCTCTATTGTCTCTGCCATACAGTGTAACACCTCTATTGTCTCTGCCATACAGTGTAACACTTCTGTTGTCACTGCCATACAGTGTAACACTTCTATTTTCTCCACCATACACTGTTACACTTCTGTTGTCTCTATCGTGCTGAGTAACACTGTATTTCTGCTCTTCAGTATAACCATTCCATTGTCTCTACTACACAATAAAGTACCTCAGCTTTTTTCTGCAATGTAGTTTAAGAATTTTAGATATGCACCATTCAGATTACTTTATCTTTTATCTTTTCATATCTGAAAAGAATTTCTGTGGCATAATTTGGATAGAAATTTTCCAAAGTATTACTATTTGCTGTGGGAGCATAACATCCAGATCCTCACAGATTTTGCTTCCAATCTTGATTGAAATAACTGAATCTAACAGGTGTGACAAATATAAAGGAAATCTGAATGGCTTAAGCATTCCAATGTTAGAGTCCCTCAATGGTTGTGTGCATCGCATCTAGTACAAATAATTACACATGTAACTATAAACAAAAGTAAAATACCATAATAAATACATATGATTAGATCAGTTCACCTTCCATCACGACATTTAAAATAGAAAGGTAGTGTTACTACAAATAAATCTTTGTTATTTTTGTTTTTCTGGGGTTTTTTTTTTTCCATTAGCATTGACATAATGAATCGATTTTTAATGCTTCCTCAAAAGATATCAGAAATCAGACTTAATGGTCATATCAAACTCTAGTAAGAGGTGCCACAAAGTGTACATCTTTCAAATTTCTAGAAGTAAATCGAGCGTAGGGTGGTAGGCACAGCACTTCACCTAATAAAAGATGCAACAAATTCTACATCTTCCAAATTTCTATAAGAAAATCAAGCATAGGGTGGTAGGTACATCATGTCACCTGGTTTAACACCACCACCTCACCTATGGGTGTCTTTAGCAGAGTTTGCTCTGTTGCAAGAATTCAGACCAGACTCCCAGCAGTTGACTTACTGTGAGATCACAATGCTCCAACACCCTCAAAACTTCTCTAGGTCCCCAAAACTAAAACTAAATCTGCTGATAATTTCTCCCTCCTCTTCTCTAACATCTGTGGACTCTAGTCTAACCTAAATGCCACACATCACCTTTAACATACAAACCATATGTCCTATTTCTCTCCAATACACAAATCTGTTAACCCTTATCTATAACCCATCTCTGTTGTCCAGGCTACACTATTTACTCAAACTTCACCCTGAAAAGTGGTGTCTGTGCATACATAAATTCCACTCTCCTTGCCACTCACCTCCTCACTTAGATATCAGCAATAATGACTTCCAGTTACTCCGGTTTAAAGTCTCTCCCCCTCACTCCTCCAAATACATCTTCTCCCTCTATCATTCTCTGAATACCTTGAACCGCCAGCATCTCTTCGACTATATCTCCTCCTGCATTGAGGACATATACCTCACTTCACCCCACTCTGAAATAATTTTCCTCGGTGACTCCAATGCTTAAAACTCCTCCTGGCTCTCACACTCATCCACACCGATGCCGCCAGTGCAGAAACTAAATCTTTTACTATTCTCAACTCTCTTCATCAACTGGTTTCACCCCCCCCACATACATCCCTGACCAACACACAGACACTCCAAACACCCTTGATCTCTTTCTCACCTCCAAAACAAACCTCTACCAGACCATAACTGTCTCTGCACCAATCAGGTCAGACAACCACTGACTCATTGTGACTACCCACTACATAACTACATAGTTCATAACACCTTCCACCTCCCAGTCCCTATGGCACTTCAAGTCAGCTGACTGATTGGAGCTCCACCAGTTCTATGCTAACAATCTCTGGCAGTATATGTACTTCACTATTGACCCATCAGAAACAGCTAGGCAGGTGACTGAAACCATCTTCTTGGGCACGTTCCTCCACATCTCAAACACAACAAAAACTTACAGCCTCAGGGTCTGCAAGTAGTTTGCTCATAGCTGCTCTGCAGTAGTTCAGGAAAATACCTGGCCTACAATGATTGGAGAAAATCAACCACCCCTACAAACTGGATAGCTCTTACCCAGCACCTCATCTCCAGCAAGGCCATCTTCCAAACGACGAAGGATGTCTCCATGCATTGAACAGCACTCAAGTTCTCCCACCTCCCAAACTCTTGCCAAAAGAATCTCTACCAACTTTGTGGAATCTACCTTTCTTCCATTTCTCAAACATAATGGTTCTGTGAGCAGCACTCTCATGGAGATAGCCTCCACATTCGCTACATACTTTGCACCCAACTATAAACTGCACACACTAGATAAATCTCCTCAAAAACTAACCCTTTCCCCTCCACCCGGATAACCACCATGCACACATACATGACAAATGTGAAAGTGCCTCCAGTTGGTTCAAACCAACAAGGCCACCAGCCCTGACAGTATCTCTTCCATTACCCTCAAACAATGTGACACAGAACAAGCCTCTATACTAACCAAACTCTTCTCTCTCTCTCTCTCTCTCTCTCTCTCTCTCTCTCCAGAGATATATCCCGATCTTTGGAAACACACAACAATGTGTCCCATTCCCAAGAAAGGCAAACCCTCTGACCCTGCCAATTATCATCCTATCACACTCACTTCCAACATCGAAAAGTGGAGACAGCCATTAACAACAACCATCTCCAACACCTTGAATCTCTCTCCCTCTTTGATGACAACCAGTACAGCTTTTGTAAAGCCAGATCTACTGCTGACCTACTCTCCTATGTCACTCATCAGTGGACTCTTGCCCTCGACATTTATTTCCATGTCTGGCATACAAATCTCCTATCAAAACTGCCTGCCTCTGGGCTCCATCCATTTCTTATGTTTTGGATTGGTGGCTCCCTGTCAGATTGCCCTATCATGGCATGTGCTGATGGAGCTCTCTTTGACCCACAGTCTATCAACTCTGGTGTGCTCCAGGTTTTGGTTTTATTCTCCCCAATCGTCCTCCAATACATCAATAACCTACTTGAGGTCACCTCAAACAATGCCTACTGCTATGCAAATGACACAACCCTTCATTCCTCTCCAACCTTCCACACTCATGCATCATCCACACGCAACTTAGACACCACCCACCAAATCTACACTGACTCCATGAAAAGAGACCTTGGAAACATCCTCCATTGAGGTCATGCCAATCTTGTCTCTTTCAACAGCAAAAAAACAACACAATCACTGCACACATATTGAAAGCATTATTGCATCTCACCCTGCTAAAACAAGAGAAACATGCAGCTAGAGCCCTTGTGATTGCTTCAAATGCTAGGCCTCATCTCATATCACTGAGGGTCTCCCCTGGGGAATGTATGATCCTTAACATAGCAAAGACTGTAACTCAAAGACTGGCCTTCCTCTTCAGGACCCGGAAATACTTCAGCCCCAACAATTACTAACCCTCTACAAAGCTCACCAGTTTTGAAGGGCCTGTGAAGGCCATCGGCACAGCCCCTTCCTCCAGACCTAACTAATGATTTTTAAAAAAAAGTATGAAAACTAATGAAGCCATGTGAATAATAAATGGTGAGAAAAAAACAAAGAACATACAATACTAAATTAATAAGGATAAATTTCAATGAAGGGGAGTTTGTTACAGCAAGTTCCAAAACTGATTCTATTGATTCATATAAGTTCAATTGGTACATCAAGCTATTTTTGCCAAATAATATAATGAGTTGAACAGAAGATAGCATTGCTTTTCTTTTAGTACATTTAAGATTGAATGGTAAGTAAAACATCTTAGTATAATAAGTGGATCTAATTCTAATGAGATAGGTGGGAGATATGAAATAAAACCTTTGAAATGTTCAGTGAGAGATGCCAGATTTCCTTCATAACAAAGGAATTATTACAAATATTACGTAACTTGAATCATATCTTGTGCCAGATTTGCACCTAATGAAATCTTGAAATTCTTGCCTAAATTGCATCATGTATGTTTCAATTATTATAGCATCAAAACTATATAAAAATTATTTGGTTTGTGGGAAGACATTTATTACGATATGAAGTGGATGAGTAATCAAGTTCAATTCTAGCTTATAACTTAATATCATTAAATTTATTGTTAGAAAGGATCCACAAAAAATATCTAGAAAAAAAAAACACAAGCAAAATGATGTTCAGAGGCCATAATGCTAATTGAGTTAGGACTAATATCTTTAAATATGAAACAAGGTTATTGGAAAGCTCTTTTTTTTATAGTTAAGTAACATGTTAACATATTTAATGCAAGGAACATTAAGCTAACTAGAAATAATTTACATAATTAAAAAATAAAACGAGCTAAGAGAAATAACTCAAACAAGCCAATGACATGAATTTGAATAAATAAGTTAAGGAGTGATGTACTGAATGCTGTATGCAAAACATTCTTAATTGAAATTTCCCTCTTAGTTGGAGAAAGAAAACACAAACCTAGTGGTAACTGTTAATGACACTCGAAAGAGAGGAAAGATAATTTCAAGAGATTTAGAATTTATCTTTCAAAGTTAATTTACATGGTTAAGGGAAGAAAATTTGATCTTTGTTTGCAAGCAAGGGACAACTATAGACATGTTTCAGTCTATTAGACCTCATCAGCATAGTATAATCTACTAAAACTTAAATATTTATGTAAGATTTAAATATTTAAATTTGAGCCTCAAATCCATAAGTTACTAATTTGTGTATATATATATGTGTGGACATGACAACCTTTCTAGTGTTGGTGCCACGATAAATGCACCCAGTACACTCTGTAAAGTGGTTGGTGATAGG
>JAOPJM010256782.1:0-12336 GCA_027124095.1 Muusoctopus leioderma | reverse complement strand
TCACTCACAAGGCATTGGTAGAAGAAACTTCCCAAAGGTTCTGCGCAGTTGAGTCAAACCCAGAGACACAGGTTTGCGAAGCGAATTATGAACAACTGAGCTATATTCCTTCCAGATTGTATGAAGCTGTGGAGTATAAGAATTTCTAATGGGGGTTTTAATGCTCACTACATTAAATATGTTAAGACTAACTTAGAAATGTTGTAAAATTCATATCGATAATAGTATGGAGATGACAGTGAATATAGGCTACTTGAGAGATCATAGCTTAAAGAATAACGGACACTAGCTGCCATGAGTCACTTAGTAGACACAACAATTATTCTATTTATATTACATAATGTATATGTATATAGGTACATAAAGGCGACTAATGCAGTTTTATGAAAAATAATGTTACCGTTGTCGTTTAATCCAAGTTCAGCTCTGATTAAGCACATCTATGATCAAAGACGTTCTAGACCATGCCGACTCCTTCAAACACAGCCTGTCCAGGACTAATTATCCAATGTGTCGTTCCTTTTTAAGACGGTAGGGTGAAATTTGATGGAAATTTGGCTGCTATTTCTAGGAAATCGCGTTTGTGTTTAACAGACAAGTTATATTTGCGCTCAATTACAATACGATTTTGGAGAAGATTTATTGATACTTTTTACATAACATCTATTATTTAAGTCGACCAACAGTCAATCCTTGTGGGATATGGAATCAGAAACTAAAAGAGGGATAACAAAAATCGGAGTAAAAACACGTGGTACATCCTCCAAGTGCTCAACCGACTTTTCCATCAATATATTGATTTCTTAATGTGATGAAAAAGAATTTCTGCCACTACGATAACATTCTGAAATATCCATTTCCTTGTTAGCCAACTAGAAAAACAAGAGATATAAATATAGGAAGTATTGAAGTTAAGCACATTAAAAACAACGTTAGCCGTTAACTTATAATTTATTCATAATCTTATCAAAATCATCTAATTAAGGTGAGATATCTTGTAATATTAGTAAATGTATTTAGATATTAAATAATTCAAAGACGCCATTTGCATGAAAAATCAACGAGTAAGTTAGTGTTAACATATCTAATGCAAAAAATACTAGCTAGAAAAATCAATACACAGCGAGGAAAGGTGATAATAGTCAAGGATTAATATCATTTTCATATACACTAATATAAAAAAAAACAATATCAGTCACTGTCTAATATCGTTTCTTCATTGCATATTCATTTCTAGTCCATGCATTAGATAGGTTAACACTGAATTCCCCATCAATTCAAGTAGCTTAACTTGTTAACGATAGATAGCTGATGAATTATCGGTGATGCTTGGTGGTATTGTTACCGGCAAAGACGTCACTTGGTATATAAAATAATACGTGATTCGAGGGACACAGAGATTCTTCCGTTTTTTACTCCATACTTTGTATTTAATCCATATAAACACAGACAGACCCGAGTTTAGGCAATTTCAAGCTCTCACTCCTCAGTCTAACGCATGCGCATGAGAATGAGGATGACGAATTGCGGTATCAGTGAATGCCGTCGCGAACAGTGACGACTGCAGTATTACGTGATTCTGCAATGGCTGGCGGCTATTTTGAAAATAGTCAAAGTCTGTACGAGTATGGAAATAACCATAAGAACTCATATATATATATATATATATATATATATATATCCACTCACAAGGCATTGGTCGGCCCGAGGCTATAGTAGAAGACACTTACCCAGGGTGCCACGCAGTGGGCTGAACCCGAGACCATGCGGTTGCGAAGCGAACTCCTTAACCACACAGCCATCTTTTGATTAAATATTTCACGGTTAGCGGAAAGGTTAGAGATTCTAGTGGATACACCCTTAACTATTGAGTTTAGTGTAGATTTGGGGTGATTAGAGTTTACGTTAACATATTGGAGATTTTCATTGGGTTTATGGTAGGGACTATAGAGGCCTGTGTTTAAATCTAGGTGGATATCTAAGAAATTAGCTGTACGTGGGCTGTTGTCAAAAGTGATATCTAGTGCATAGCTATCAAAAAATTTTCGTATTTTCTTGGAGATGCTTTCTAATTTGGAATTACTGTAGCTACGTAAGGTGAATAAAGCATCGTCTCGATATAATCCGCCCTCAAGGTCAGGGAATTGTAGTTTAAGTTCTCTAAGGAGGAAAATACCTATAATGTCAGTGAGGAGAGAAGAGTCGTACGATCCCATAGTGATATCAAAGTTGCTAGGTGTGTTTTTGCGAGTCCAGATTTTATTGTTAAATTCAATTACAGTTTTTCTAGCTGTAAGGATTATGTCTATTTGTTTACGGGTGAGGTTAGAATAGTGCATGGCAAAGATGAGGGATTTATTGAGGAGTATAGGTGAGATGGATGCATAGTAGTTGGAAATGTCTAGTTGCAGGAATTTAACTTGGTTTTTTCTATCTATTTTGTTAAACCATAGTATGACGTCGTTAGTGTTGGACCAAAGATCTAATTTGATAGAGTTCTTGAGTTTGGGAATTATGTTTTCTATGATGTTTTTACTGATTTTTCCAATATCAGATTTTGTGGGGCAGATAAGTCTAACAGGGAGATTGGTTTCGAAATTTGGTTTGTGGTCCTTGATATTAATGCGGGGTGATTTAGGTATGTACGGTTCAGTTTTATTTTGTATATTTAAATCTTTAACTATTTTTAGTCCCTCCATGTTTATGTCTTTAAGGTTAGAGTGTGTGGTGTGTTTATAGTTTCTAACATAGGCACAAGGTCACAGATTTAGGGAGAGGGGGTTAGTAAATTATATCAACCCCAGTACTTTACCAGTACTTTATTTTATCGATCCAGGAGGGATGAATGGCAAAGTTGACCTCAGCAGTGTTTGAGTTTAGAACATAAAGATCTAGAACAAATACCACAAAGCATGTGTCTGATGTTCTAACATGTGGACAAGACCTGCAGATTTGAGGAAAGGAGTATAGTCAATTAAATCAATCCCAGTAATTAGCTGGTACATATTCTATCAATTCTAGAAAATTGAAAAGCAAAGTTGGCCCAAGCAAGGTAAAGGTCTTAATTAAATACCACAAGGCATTTAATCCACTGCTTAAATTCTACTGCTACCCACGGCCTTGATAATAATAACAGTAAGGATTTCCAGCATAGGCACAAGGCCATACATTTAATGGTGAGGGAGAAACAGTAAATTACATCAACCCCAGTACTTTACTGGCACTTTGTTTTAGTGATTCCTGGAAGGATGAAAGGCAAAGTTGACCTTGGATGGATTTGAACTCAGAAAGTTAAGGACCATAAATACCGCCAGGCTTTACCAATTTTGCCATCCACCACCTTGATAATAATGGTTTCTAACATAGGCACAAGGCCTCAAATTTGTGGGAATGGGTATAGTCAGTTAAAATCAACCCAAGCACTTTAATGGTACAGTAATTTATCAACCCCAGAAGGAGCAGGGCAAAGTGCCATAAATACTGTTAGTGCCATAAATACTGTTAATGCCATAAATACTGTTAGTGCCATAAATACTGTTAGTGCCATAAATACTGCAAGTTATTTAATCCACTGCTCTACCAATTCTGTAATCCAGCACCTGTCTTAATAATAAATAACAATAATAACTTAATAATAATAAGTTTATTATTTTTTTACCCTTTTCTTTACTCACCAGGACACTAGATGAATCTCTTCGATGGTTGGTACAAACTGGGAAACTAAAGCAGGCAAATGCTACAATAAAACGTATGTGTCAAGTGAATAAAATCAATTACAGTGAAATAGAGTCCCTAACAACTGACTTTAATGCTATTAAATCTGCAAAAGACATTGAACTGACCCCTTCAGATAAAATCCCCAGAACTGAACCTTCAGATGAAATTCACTGTACTGAACTTTCGGACGAAATCCACAGTACCGAACCTTCAGCCTCAGTTCTATCAGAAACTAAGGACAGAATGTTACAGGAAAACCATGAAGATCATAAAGACAGAAAACTTCCCGGAATTATTACTATATTCATAACACCATGTCTTCGGAAAATGATACTCATACTGTTTTATCTGTTGTAAGTATCTTTTTTTTAGAATGTTTTTTTTGTTGCATTGTTTTCTTCTTGTTCTACACTTGTTGTTATTGTTGTTTAGCTGACCTATGATTAAAAGCATACCAGCCATGACCATCTTATCTTTTATTAAGACACAGTGTATCTAGGACTACATTACCCAATGAGTCTTTCCCTTTTTAAGACTATAAAGTGTAAATTGATGGAGATTTCGCTGCTATTTCTAGCACCTCAAGTGACCACATTGAGGCTCTCAGCCATTGTTACACCTGTTTTCCCATCAACCAGTGTTAAAACTATTGTTATTTGTGATGTTACATCAACTGGAGTTAAGACTATTTTTGTTTATGGTAGTGTAACATCATCTGTTGTAAAAACTACTGTTGGTAGTGGTGTTACAACATCTGTTGTAAAAACAACTGTTGTTGATGGCATTATATCACCTGTTGTTGTTGGCGTTATGTCATCTGTTGTTAAACTAGTATTGTTGGTGCTGTTACATCAACAGGTATTTAAAACTACTGTTATTGGTGCTGTTACATCAACTGTTGTTAAAACTACTGTTGTTGGTGGTTAAACTAATTTTGTTGGTACTGTTACATCAACTGGTCTTAAAACTACCGTTGTTAGTGCTGTAACACCAAATGTTGAGAAAAACAACTGTTGTTTGTTGTGTTATATCATCTGTTGTTAAACTAATTTTGTTAGTGGTGTTACACCAACTGGTCTTAAAAATATTGTTGTTTGTGATGTTACATCATCTGTTTTTAAACTAATATTGTTGGTACTGTTACATCAACTGGTGTTAAAACTACTGTTGTTGGTGGTGTTACATCGACTGGTGTTAAAACAATTGTTGTTGGAACTGTTACACCAAATGTTGATAAAAACTACTGCTGTCTTGGGTGTTACATCAACTGGTGTTAAAACTACTGTTGTTGATAGTGTTATATCATCTGTTGTTAAACACATTTTGTTACATCAATTCTTGTGAAAACTACTGTTGTTAGTGCTGTAACACCAAATGTTGATAAAAACAACTGTTGGTGGTGGTGCTATATCATCTGTTGTTAAACTAATTTTGTTAGTGGTGTTACATCAACTGGTGTTAAAACTACTGTTAACTATTGTTAATGGTACTGTTACACCAAATGTTGATAAAAACTACTGCTGTTTGTGGTTTTACATCAACTGGTGTTAAAACTACTGTTGTTGGTGATGTTATATCAATTGTTGTTAAGCTAATTTTGTTGGTACTATCACATCAACTGATATTAAAACTACTGTTGTTTGTGGTGTTACATCAACTGGTGTTAAAATTACTGTTGTTGATGGTGTTACATCAACTGGTGTTAAACTACTGTTGTTGGTGGTGTTATATCATCTGTTGCTAAGCTAATTTTGTTGCTACTGTTACATCAACTGATGTTAAAACTATTGTTGTTGGTGGTGTTACATCAACTGGTGTTAAAACTACTGTTGTTATTGTTGTTGGCAGTATATATTCTGCAGGTGGTGTTACAGCTATTATTGCTTAAATTGGCTACTAAGGGTGTTAGAACTATTATTGTTATTTTTGTTGTATCAATGAATCTACAATGCAACCTTCAAAGGTTATGGTCATGTTTTCTAATATATTTTCTTTCCTTGTCTAGTTTTGTCTGTTCAATGACTTACTACGGTCTTTATCTGATGACAACCAGACTTTCGGGTAACCGATTCATAAATTTCTTCCTAACTGCTTTATTTGAAACACTGTCACTAGTTCTTTCAATCACTGTTTTCACAAGGTAAGAATATAAAGAAAAAAGTTTTCTAATTGAATTATTGTTCTCTAGTTGAGATAGTTGACACCTATCACATATAAATGTCTTTGCATTTTTTTATATATATGATCTTTACACTTTTTTATAATGATCTTCACTTGACTAGCTAGAAATAGAAATTCATTCTTTGAACAATTGTAGCTTAATATAAATTGACTTTTTAATTTTATTTGTGTACGCACACACAGAGAGAGAGAGAGAGAGAGAGAGAGAGAGAGAGAGAGAGAGAGAGAGAGAGATTATTAGATATTAAACTTTTATAGAAAATACGTTGTAACTCTGGGTTTCAGACAAAATTAATTACTTAAGCAATCATCAGACAAATAATGTTCTTTGACAATGTTGGTATATTCAAAATCAACAAGAAGCATGATGAGATAGAAATATTATAATAGGCGCTACTCGTTACAGTTAAATATGAGTTGTTTACCTTTAGTGTTTGGCGAATTTAAAAAATATAAAGATAATTAAATATAGACTTAAAAAGAGTGGCTTGGGAATGGTGGAGGGATAATACAAAAAAAGAAAAGAAAAAGGGAAAGAAGGAACAGATAGAAAAAAGAGGAAAAGGAGAGAATGGTCGTGGTAATAAATTTCAGTTTTTCAGTAGATACTTATCAAAGTGGCGACATTTTGTAAACATTGCAGACCTTGTGTTTAGATAGCAGAATTTTGAAGGGTTTTAAATAAGAGGCTGTACATAAATTCACACCTTTTATTCCCGTTCTCATAAGGCCTACATCTCTCAAGGATTTTCTACTTGATGTTGAAATCAGTAGCATGTTTTCCAATGCCAGATGTAATTTGACAATCTTGTAACATTGTTTTTTACTATATATCTAAAAGAAGACGCATGGTCGAAGTACTGTTATTTAAGTTTACATTCTGTCACACCTATGTAGCGTTTTTGCACTACATTAAGGTTTTTGTTTAGTGGAGGTGACTTCCGCTTCGTATATGATTGCTTCAGTATTACATGACTCATTTAGGGGGCATGCATTAGTCTTTCTGCATGTACAATTATCCCCAGTTAATTTAGAAAAATTTTAAGTAATTAGATTCTTCATATTAGTACTGCGACTATAACTCAGTTTAAGATTGTTCCTGTTAAATAATTTTGTTTATCTATGGTTAATAAGGAAATGCTTATCAATTAAGGCTAGGAAATTCTTGGTAATGTTGGACTTAACGTTTAATGAAAAAGGAGTGTAAACCAGATGGTGGTATGGCGTCTCTTCTTGGTTTAGGAATAGAGGGGTTTATGGGTGTAAGTAATCTCTGAATCAACCAGATTATAGTGTTTTATTATAGTAGGAGGCCGCACTATCGAAGATTTCCTTATTCGATGATAAATTAAATATACTTCTACTAATATTGATTAGATTTTTAAAAACTATGAGCTAGTGACAGGAGCTAATATTACTATATATTAGTTTTTTTGTTCAGTTTGCTAAAGAGTTTGTGTAAGTTTCTAGTTAAATTGAGGGCAACATCTAACAAATTAACGATGCTTAAGTTAATTGTAATAGTTACTTTTGGGCCGAAATTATTGAAGGTATTAATTAGGTCTTTTCCTTATGTATCTAGAGTGTGTCTGTTGGCATATTGGGATATAGCCAACCCGTCATCTCTATATAAACATATATACACGCATTACAAGTCCGAACCAGTTCAGTATCCTCTTTTGCACACTACAGCTGATTTCTCGTATACCCAGTTTTCCCCTTATTTCATTTGTGGTGGTCCGTCGTTCATGCACACTAACATTACACAATCAGTGGAGCATGCTCGCTTCATTTCTTTCTAGCCTTAGCACATCCCTCGCATTCGATTCCCATGTTTCGCTAAAATGCATCACACATTGTACACAGATATCATACTATCTGATCTTCACTTGGAGAAAGAATTCCTTTGTTGCCAGCAAAGGTAATAGCTGTCTGAAAATGTTCCACCCTGTTCTTACTCTGGCTACTATACTTTTAGAACACTCTCCTCCACTGCTAATTAGATCACCTTCGTATCGGAAGCTATCAACTACTTCTTGGAAGCCCACCGATTATTTGAAAGAATTTATTTTACGGGTGCTCTTACTGCTAACTACTGCACATCTGCTACATACGAAATCCTTCTTCGCTGGCAGCCTGTCTGTGACCCCATTGCATCCGTTGTGCACTCATAGTTTACAATGGGTACACTGGATGGCATTCCCACTAACTCATTTTCTGTATAGCAAACATGGCCACTTCCTAGATACCAGTAGAGTCTTGTCTTCTTTCCTGCTAATTAAAACTTTTGTCTTTGATATGTTTCGATTCTAGACTTTGCTTCCGTGTTTGGAATTTCTTCTCTAATGCTTCGAAAGACTCAACTATGAGAACTAGGTCATTGGCATGCAAAAGTTCCCACAAAGAGCCAGTCTTAAATCCTCTGTTATGACCTGGAGAACTATGACAAACAGGAGGGGGCTGAGAACCAAGGCCTGATGGATAACTACTTACACACTAAATTTCTCACTGAACTCTCATTTTGATCACAGCATCTCTGTACATAGCTTACATAACTCTCACAAGCCATTCATCTACACCAGTGTTTTCCCAACGTTTTCGGACTATCCCACCTGCTTTTAGAGCATATATTTCATCAGTGCCCACCATAACGTCGTTCAAAAATTATACACTAAAAATTAAATTTTAATAATTGTTTTAGAATTTATTGTATAACCAAAAATATGATTGTACAAAAATATCTAAAATTACTTGATTTGTTAATGTGAAGGAAGGGCCTAATGTGATAAGACTAATTTTTTCCCATCTGGCTCAGTATTAGTAAGCAGCATCCTTAAATCGTCCTGTTCGGTTATTTGTAGTGGGTTAACTTTTTCGTCAAAAGATCTGCAACAGCCCTAAATCCACATACAACTAGATATGACGATGGAAATGCAATTAAAAACCTTTTCACAACGGCCCATAATCCATGATTAAGATTTGTAATTTCATACTGCAACCAGAAATGATGGTCTTCATTCTTAAATTCGAGCTTCAACTCTTCGTTGGTTTTTAATTTAATCAATTTTTCTTGTAATTGAACTTCTGTTTCTTCAAGGTTTCCTCAACCTTTGAAAATGGGTCTAAAACCCCATCTGGAATTTTCATAGTAAGCATATCTTCAATCGTTCCAAGAAATCCTTATGTAACGCTTCCAAATGATGACGATAAATCTGAACGTCATCATCATGTATTTCTGCGTTTCTCTTGAATGCAGAAAGACTAGGAAACTGGTAAAATTCTCCCACGTCCCAAGTTATGTTTGAACAGAATAAGCTTTGAAACAAATACACATATAACAGTCGTCGTTTTAATCAAATTCAGTTCATCTTCTTGCGGCTGTAAATTCATTTTATTAAACTTGAAATATAAGCCATGTCACTTTTAAATTTCTTCAAGTTGTCTCGCTGGAAAACATCTTTGTTTCCAAAAAATTTCCAAAACTATCCAGAAAAGACTATAAAAGCGACCCAGACAGGCACCCTTCGACAGCCAGCAAACTTCAGTGTGGAATATCAAGCGATTAAATTCTTCATTGTTTTGTTCGCACAACTATCGGTCATTGAGACAATTGTTCCTGATTTTTTTAATTGCTTGTAATGTCATATTGCAATGAGTGATACAAGCTATCCCTAAGTTTTTTTTTGCAACGAAATGTTATCGATGAATCACACAATGCACTGCCAATACATTCCGGCACTGACTTTTTAAGTGTGCAGTGAACCCACGATGTCAATCCAACATCGACGGAACTTCGTCAGTTTCAGCTATCTTTATATTTGTAAGAGGAATATCTTTTACTTAAAAAAAAAAACTCTTCTACAACTCAATATCGACTCTCCATTAGTATCTGCTACCAAACGTCTGGCAAATAATAACTCTCACGTTATTTTCTCTTCTTTTATAAACTGAACGTATGCTAACAGTAAGGCCTCATTCCGTGGTAGAGTTGATTAATCGAGCTGTAAAAAAAATTGGGTCACTCCTCAAAAAATTTCATAATGTGTTTTCCACATCATAGCACATTTCATTATATCATTGTTGTATTGTATTATTGCTTAGAAGAATTTTATTGATTATGTCAGCCGCTGGTAGGATCAATTCTTCGCCAATGGTATATGGCTTTCTCGATTTGGCAATGAAATTTTAAAGAGGCACGCAACCCAAAATGTTTTCTCATTAATGCGGGTGAGAACATACTTGACAACGTCGGCTGTTTACAAAATTGATCTCCATGTGCTTTAAAATAAAATAAATTTTTATTTGTTGTGTCAGCATGAATTTTTTTCAAGTGCTTTTCTAATCTTGAAGGTTTCATATACTCATTGGAGAACACTTTTTGGCAAATCAAGCTTCGATACTTTACTGCCGACATATCTTCTTTGGTTCTACCATGGTTATATCAATAACAAATATATTATAAGATATGTACTATAAATATATACTATAAGATCTTTAACAGATATTAATATTAGCTACTCTTCCACACCTAGTATGAAATCCATAATTTCCAGTGAAACTCTTGAGAAATGAAACCCGGGATGTTCATGCAGGAGAACCGAGCAATGCCCACTGGGCCAAATGTGCAAATTAGAGGCCACCATATATGAGGCCGACGTCACCTCCACCTCCGCTACCAATGAAGTGAAAAGGAAGCACTACATAGGGTTGGTAGTAGGATCTTTTAAGAAACGTTACAACAACCACCTAACCTCTTTCAGATACCCAGAAAAGAAGACCATGACTTCCTTAGCAAGCTACATCTGGGATTTGAAAGATGAAGGTAAACGTTATGACATCAAGTGGAAGGTGCTAGAGAGATCAAGACCATGTGCAAACACTTCTAAGAAGTGTAGACTCTGCACCTCGGAAAAGGTTTAAATACTATCAATGCTGCGAAGAGCTAAACACCAGGCAAGAGATATTCCGAAAGTGTCCCAATGCCGATTAGTTCCTACTTTACTTATATAAGATTCCACCGACACCTGACTACTGGATACACACCCATTTGCCTTCCCCACTTCCACATTGAATTGGAAGGTTTGGGCCACAGACATTCCAGCTTCTCTATATCCTTCTTCCACACCATACTCCTACAATATATACTTCTATACGAATTCACACCTCCACCTAATGGCATCCATTCCAGGAACTATTGCCCACCACCTCGTGCGGGAACCCATTCTTTCTTTTGCTATTGGACTTTATCATGAACTCCTTGTACTACTGAATTATATTATTTAACTCTTAAATATTTTTACACTTTTACATTTTTCTTCTTCCAGTTCTCACATGTCTTCTTTTCATTTTGTTTTTCATCTTTTCCTTTTGACCTTCAGTATTCTTTTCCCACCACATACGGGTGACCCTTTCTTACTATCCCTTAGTTTTAGTCATGTGTGTGTGTGTGTGTGTATGTGCGTGTGTGTGTATGTGTGTGTGTGTGTGCAAGCAGACACGCAACCGCCATTTGGACGTGTTTCTTCTAAATTTGACCTTTCCTTCCTTCCTCGATTGAATATTATTTTGAATTTTTAGTTTTATATTGTTATAGTTAGACAACTACAGGCTTTACAGCTAAGGTTCCCTCCCCTGCCACAAATGTGTTATAAGATTTGAAATTATATTTCATTTTTTTATTTTCATTTTTTACTTTTAAGTTTTTGCTTTCTTGTAGATACACCTCTCCTTTATAGTTTATAGTTTGTCTACTGACAGCTTGCACATTTTACAGACATGAATTCCCTAGGGGCTTTTCTTTATTTCTCTTTACCATTCCTTCTCTCTTTCCTTTTTCTTTTTTTACATATTTACTATAAGTTTCCCTAAGTTTCACCGGTCTGAAGATAGTTGACAGATAAGAGTTACTCCCCTTAACCAGAATGTAGTAGGCCATGCTGTTCCACAGCCTCGTTCACAAATATCACCAAGTATCGTATATTCTCATCGGGCATTTTGAATTCCACCTATATGAACCTGATGAGTGAAATTATATCTGTCCAGAATATTTCCTCCACCCCAGACGGAATGCCTTGGGCATGACACTTAAAGTTGTCCTGCCAGCAGCATGTTTTGTACTCGAACAAATATAAACTCTTTCAACAAATTGAGTTCTCTTTTTGCTTGTTGTTTGCTGAATTCAACTATATGTTTATATATATATATATATATATATATACATGTGTGTGTACAAACGAAAGAAAAAAACCCTCAACACATATTGTGGGAGTTAAATATACGTGTATTAACAGTGTGACTTAGTCCCGTATTACTTTAAGTTTTGTAGATGCAAAGATGCACGTCTATCACCTCAGATGTTTTGCCCGAATGCATCTGAGGAGATAGACGTACATCTTTGTGTCTACGAAACTTAAAGTAATGTGGGACTAAGTCACACTG
>JAOPJM010256781.1:0-19239 GCA_027124095.1 Muusoctopus leioderma | reverse complement strand
TATCACTCTCTGTCTCCCTCTCCCTCTCTCTTTATCTGTGTATGTGCATGTGTGTGTGTGTGTGTGTGTGTCTGTGTGTATACTCAAAATTCTGTATACGTAGTCGCTTATATATTAACGTCTATATGTATATGTACGCGTTTGTAACAATATGTCTCTAGATGTGTCTCTTATTTTCATCTCAGACTATATATATAATTTAGAGAAATGATGAGAGTGATAGTGACAAAGAGAGACAGAGACAGAGATAGAGAGAGAGAGTGAACGACAGAGAGAGAGTGAGTGAACGACAGAGAGAGAGAGAGAGTGACCGACAGAGAGAGAGAGTGAACGACAGAGAGAGAGAGTGAACGACAGAGAGAGAGAGTGAACGACAGAGAGAGAGCGAGACAGAGACAGACAAAGATGAAGGAGAGAGAGTGAGAGAGAGAGAGAGAGAGAGAGAGAGAGAGAGAGAGTGAGAGCAATAATTAGATATAGTATAAGCGATTAGGAGGGGTGCACCTTCTCTGGGTAGTTCTGTGTATTATTAATATAGTAAAGTCCCAAAGATATTTATCTGTAATTCCCATGTTTACCAACAGACAGTATTAAACTGGTTAATTAAAGAACAGCTTAATTGATTAGATAAACAATTGAACGATGGGGCTTAACTCTTCTGGTCATACTTTCGACTAAGAAGAATAGAAGAGGTACATTTTATCCAACAGCCAGTATTCATCCATTACTGGCTGATCGCAATAGTTCCAAATATTAGAATCTAATGGCATTTATTACACAGAATTTCATATCTAATGCACACGCTATCAGATGGAATCCTCTGTACTGTTCATTCCCTTAGATTATTCATCTCTTTCCAGTGATATAACGGTGTGGTTTACTGTCGATAGAAGGAGGCTTGAACGAAATATTTCTGATGTTATTGATTATTTGAATAATACAATGTAATTGAGTGGTAGAAATGGTAACTCACTAATGTCTATCATTACTCTACGCTCAGATTTTTAATTCCCACCAGGGTCAAGTTCGCCCTTTCATTTCTCTGTGATCGATAAAATAAGTTCAAGTCATACAACCGGTATCGATTCAATCGAATATACTCCCTACCTATAAATTAGTGTCACTGTATCAGTAAGAAATAATTAATGGAATAGTGAAAGTTCTGGACTGCCACAAACAGTTGAGTTGTGGACTTGATGCCTTGTAAACATTGGTTTCGCCGCCTCTCCACTTTGTGAATTCCCGCCGAAGTAGACTTTCGGCATGTACTTGGCATATACTGAGGTTGATTAGATTGGCCATATTCCTTCTCCTGCAAATTTACAGCCTTGTTAAAAAGCATGGTTAAAACGGTGAATATTGAAAATCTTTTTACCATGCTATGCAACATCACACTTCATATGATGTTAAAATAGAAGTTCCGTTTATGTAGTGTGTTTTCTTTCTTTCGTTGTCGTCTGTTCGTTATCACCGTCCATGTATGTTTTTTCACATATCTTCGGTAGTTCTAGTTCTTAGACACAAGACGTCACTACTCAGAGAACCACAGCAACGGAGAATGTAACTGAACAGGGGAGTGGAGAATTGCAACTGCTCCCACCTATACTACACCTTCCATGTGGCGAAAGTATGGAAGTGGCAGTATTTCATTGATGCAGGCATGCATGATACTCCAACTTCCATAATGACACACACACGCATGCACGCGCACACACATGCGCGCACACACATGCGCGCACACACACACACACTTCGTTACATGGTAGAATTTAATATTTTGCAAAAATGTGAGGTAAATATATTTAGGTTTGGGCGATAGAGATATTTGTTGTTTTGAAGAAGTATTTTGAGCATAGGTTTATAAATAGAGTAAATTAGTAGTATAAATGACCATATATATATAAAATAATAGAATTGAGGAATGGGTAAAATTGAAAAATAAAGGGATAAGTTTGAGAAATTCAATTTTTAGTGAAAGTAGGGATGAATTCAGGGAAAGAAGAAAATAAGTACCTTCTTATGACAGGGTAGAATGTTTCCACAATGAAAATGAAAGGCATAGAATGAGGAGAGAAAAGGAAATTGAGGAGGAACGTGTTTGTTATAATTATAGATTTATGCAGAATTACCATGATTCTCATTCAACAAATTGGTCAACAACTGAATGCTTCATTTCCCAGGCAACACCAGGTGTCTACTCTAGTATTATATATTTATAATGGAGATTTTTCAATAAATATAAAAAAATTTCATCCTTCACAGACAACAGGCTTACAAATGACTTTTGCCTTCTGCATACATTGCCCACAGCAATGGGGCATATGCCGCCATCCTTCTTCCTCAGTGTGGTCAGTTGTCTGTTGGTAAGCTCCACAATCGCACTCAGCAGATGACGACCAGCTTCCGTGGTGTGAGAAGACACCAAATTTTTGAGGTGACCAGGCCCGAGGATAAAATTCAAATGTATTAAAGAGTTCTTATAAATACAAGAGTAAATGAGAAACTGAGTCTATATTTACAGGAAATTAAGGTAAACTTATTGTTGTTTAACTCCAGTAGGTTAAGCCTTAAATCATAAGACATAGTTGGAGTTAGGGCATATATATGTAAAAGATTAAAGTCAATGGGAGAATAGACATTAAATAATTCTGTGGAGAAAGTAATGATTTTTCTTAAGTTTGGCAAATAATAGTTACTTATGCAGGTGGTTTCTGGGTTTGTAGTAGAAGTAGGTTTTCATGCACTTATGTATTCAAAAAGAAATCCTTTCATTATTTTTATTTTGGACTGGTTCTTTAGCAAATACTATGACTAAGATCTCTATTGTGCATAAATTATAAGGCCTCTTATTTCCTGTATATGACTTAGCTCATGAAAGAATGCTCCATTCTAGTGTGTGTGTAATTTAGATTTTTATTTTTCAAGTCCAAAATATATCTGGAGAGTGATGTTTTATTTCTTCTATTGCGATTCCTAAATGTGTTGGTGTGGTTGTAAAAATGAAATAAATCGACCCCAGTACTTGTTTTTTGTAAAGCCTGGTACTTATTCTATTCCATCTCTATTTGCCAACCCGCTAAGTTACGGGATATAAACAAACAAGCACTGGTTTTCAAGCAGTGTCATGAGTGATCGAGACATAGTCCCCTGATCCGTCTAGGAGAGTGGTGACTCCGAGTAAGAACTGACTCGGGCTGAAGTCACCCGTCCGACCCATGCTAGCATGGAAAGCAGACGTAAAAAGATAATGATGATGATGTCAACACAAAGACCGATACAGAGAGTGACAAACCTAAACACGAATGCACAGATGTGTTTGCACGCACACACACACACACACACACACACGACAGGCTTCCGTGCAGTTTCCGTCTGCCAAATTCACTTGCAAGGTACTGGTCGGTCTGAGGCTGTAATGGAAGAAACTTGCTGGAGGTACCACGCAGTGGGGCTGAACCCGAAACCTCGTAGATGCGAAACAAACAGAGCATCTTAACCACACAGCCATACCTGCGCCTGGTTTCTTTTTCTGAAAATGACTGATTTTCTAATATAACCTCTTCTACAATCTATAAATAATTTTGGTTTTAATCCTAAATATTTGATTTGAAATTTCATTAAATTATTGTTTTCATTTGAGTTTACATTGAAGTATAAAGGGCTTTATGTTTTTGTGTAACCTCGGGTCAGTCCTAATCCAGCAGAACTACAATCAAAGGTGTTCTAGACATGCACCTTACTATGTAAGATGTCTGTGCCTCTGTTTTGAATTTAATTCCTGCTGGAGTCGACTTTGCCTTTCTCTTGTTATCTGGGATGAAGTAATATGACAGTTGAATTAAAGATTAAATACTGCAGTTGATTCAATCAACTATAGTCCTTCTTCTCCCCCCACCCCTGCAGATTTTATGGGCATGTCCCACTGCCAATGTTAGAAATTATTATAATTTTTATAAATTGAATAGGTGCAGGCATGGCTGTGTGGTTAAGAAGTTCGCTTCGTAACTACGTGGTCCCGGGTTCTCTCCCACTGCGTGGAAGGGCAGGTGTCTTCTACTGTGGCCTCAGGCTGACCAGTGCCTTGTGGGTGAGGTTGGTGGCCGGTAGCTGTATAGAGGCCTGTCATATATATATATGAGTGTATATATATACTTAATAAGTATGGTTGGTGACAGGAAGGGCATCCGACCGTAAAATGCCTCAAGAAATTTCCATCCAATCCATGCTAGCATGGAAAAAACGGACGTAAAAACGATGATGATGATGATGATAATATGTATGTATATATATGTGTGTGCTTGTTATCGCTTATACACCGTTTATCGATCGGTCGGTGACATTTGTTTACATCTCCATAAAAAACAAAAATGACTGGCCATTTGGTAGTTTGGTGATATAATTCCCATACTTAAATCAGTATGGTTGGTGATAGGAAGGGCATCTAACCGTAAAATGCTGCCTCAAAAAATCTCCGTCCAACCCATGCTAGCATGGAAACACAGACGTAAAAACAATGATGATGATGATATACACACCCATATATATGTGTGTGTGTGTGTGTGTGTATATATATATATATATATGTGTGTGCGTGCATGTGCTTGTCATTGCTGGACACTGTTTATCAATCGGCCGGTGATTTGTTTACATCTCCAAATAACAAAATGCCCGGCTGTTCGGTGGTAGGATTCCCATACTTAATCAGGATGGTTGGCGACAGGAAGGGCATCCGACCATAAAATACTGCCTCAAGAAATCTCTGTCCAACCCATGCTAACATGGAAACATAGACATGAAACGATAACAATGATGATATGTACACACACACATCTAGGAGAGCAGTAACTCTGAATAGAGGCCGACACAGCATAGAGAGGACACTTTGGGTCCTCATAGACAACCTCTCTAGTGCTCGTGGCACGATAAAATGCATTAATTCCATGCTGTAAAGTGGTTGGTGATAGGAACTGCATCCAACTAATGATAACATGCCAAAATGATGACAGGAACAAATTCAATGAAACACTGTAAATGCATATACAGTAGTACTCTGCACGGCATGGTATGGGGGGGGGGGTCAAGTGGGAACATCTGGCCAAGCATGAGAACCCCTTGACTGTCATCAAAGTATTGTGCAAATTTGCAGAGAACAGACATCAAACAACTCACCCACCATTGGGAACTCTCCCTTTCCTGTTGTCAGGTATAAAACTTCAGGGCTGGCTGCCACCATCAATGCTGGCATGATGAAAGGTAGGTCTGATGTTGAAACAGAAGCCAGTAGATGTGTGCTGTGTATAAGAGGTAACTGTTTCTTAGCTTTTATGGTACTGTATGCATGTGTGTTTGTGTTCATTGTATGTATGTGCATGCTGTTCAAACGTGCGTGCGTGTGTGTGTGTGATGTAGTTGTCTTGGGTGTGTGTGTATTTTTTTTTGTTTTAATGTATTTATTGTGATTGTATGTGTGTATGAAAGTGGAACTTGTATGTGTGTGCTTATATTTCGTTGTGTGTTTGTTTTGTGAAACTCTGACTATATCTCCCCTCCTTTCAAAGAATAGAGAGTACATAGGACTCTTTGGCCCACAGAAGATGCCCCTCTCCCACAACCATCCAACCTCGCGCCTGCTTTCTCATGCAGCATCACCCACCCTCTATTTCACACTCTAAGCCACACTCTTCTATTTATGTTTTCACACTCTCCGGTCACGTTTGCCCTTCAAAGGACAGAGACTCTGTAGAGTAGAGAGGACGCTTTAGCCTGGAGGAGACCAAGGCATCCTCTCTAGTGATGGTGCCACGATAAAATGCACCCAGTACACTCTGTAAAGTGGTCAACGATTGAACGGAAAAAATGTAGGGTAGAGAGGGCTCTTTAGTCGTGCCATAGGCATGACGGCCACTCTAGTGTTGGTGCCACGATAAAATGCACTCAGTACACTCTGTAAAGTGGTTGGTTATAGGAATGGCATCCAACCGTAGAAACCAAGCCAAATGAAACATGCAAGCGAGACATGGGCTACCGACCTTTCTAGTGGTGACTCCGATCAGGAATCAACTCTAGCCGAAATCACGCGTCCAACCCATGCCAGCATGGAAAACAGACGTAAAACAAGGATGATAAGAATGTATATACATAGTATGTTTTGATGAGTGTGTGTATAGCAATGTTGTAGAAAGTGTGTGTGTTGTGTTCAACTCTTGTCACGGTCAACTTTACCTTTCATCCTTTCAGGGTCAGAGTCGATAAAGTACCAGTTCAGTACTGCGGTTGATTCTCTCTCTCTCAAATCAGCTGGGCTCTGCCAGGTTTAAAAATGCTGATGACACGCCGTTGGTCACAATGGCACCCTTACAACTCCACTAGGAGCTTAGGGCCTAAGGAACGAAGGAATGTATGTATATATATAGAATATATATATATGTACATATAAGTATGTATATATGTATGTGTGTGTGTGTAGTTAAGTGAGTGCTAACACTGAATGTAATGAGCCAAAAAATTTTAATTGATATTACAGCCTTAGTGAAAAGAAATAATCATTATTTGAATGTCTAATTCTGGTCAAGGAAGGCAGAGGAGACAACCTCGGAATTTAAATTAATGAAAGTTAATTAAAAATAGAATTGTGTGGTGAGTGAATGTGATCTTTAGCAATACGGTGACAACTCCGGATATCTTTTGATCTTCTTAGAAGCATAGTGTAGCTGTTACTGCAGAATGACTAGAGAGAATGTAGGTTTTTAGGGAATCATCACTAGGGGTGTCATTTTAATTAATTAAACATTTTTTAGGTTATATTATGTATTCTATTTTGCTGTGTACTATCGTGCTAATTGAAGTTAGACCTTTCACTTTATAGAGAGAGATTGTTGCATACGGACAAACTAGGCAGGAAGTTATAATTCAAATGGTAGCTAAAAGTGATACAACAGCTGCTATCGAATGTATTATTCTGATTCGTTGTTTTTGACATGTGATGATAAGTTGTTCTCTACTGTGTATGTATACTTAGTGTTTTTCGGGATTTGGGGTCAATTTATAAACAGTGTTAATTTGAGAACAATGCTTTGCGAAACATGTAGTTTGATCCAACTCTACGGTACCGTGAGCATGTGTCTTCTACCATAGCCTTGGGTTGACCCAAGCCTTGTGAATGAAATTGAGTAGATGGGAACTATATGAAAGCGTGTTAGATGAACGGTCCCTGCTCTTGAGTGGTAGACTTAATCCACCTGTTCAACACCACCACCATCTGGTCCTTGGGTGCCTTTAATTGACTCCACTCTCTTGGAAGCATTCGGACTAGGTTTCTGGTTTGTCCCCAATTGTACTTCTCATATTATTTATCCTGAAATTAATTAGATGAGAAGAAGTAGGATAGTGACATCATTTGTTGGTAGTTTCATAGGCTGGATGGCATTATTATTGCTGCTAACTACTGCACTGCAATTCAGTGGACTAGATATGTTTGTGGCACCAACACATAAGAATTTGCTCTCTGGGACATAGAGCCAAGTCTGATATCCTACATAAGTTGCCTTCAATCAATGTTGGCATAATATGCAAAATTTCCCATGAGTGAAATTTGGAAAAAAAGAAATTATAAAGAGAGTGGTGATGGGCGAGAGCAATATGACAAAGAAAGACAGTAGAAATTGAGAAATAGATAGGTGCTGAAATGCTGCTTAACTTGTTGGTATCTTTTGAGGAAAATAGTGAAAGAGTAGTGTCACCTGTTCTTGGTCTATCTCTCTCTGTTTGTGGGCAAGAGTCTGTGTATCCATGCTCCATTAGGTGGCTAATTTAATAAGAGATGTATGCTTCATAGGTAGATGATGTATATAATCGGAGCTTGAAATGAAGTCACTGAAAAAAAGCCATATTTATAAAAGTGAAAAATAGGCAAGAAAGCTTAGATGGATACCATCTTAATGGAAGTGAGATTTATGTATTATTTTAGAACTAATTTAGCCTCAAGAAGTCCTAACCTATATAAGTACTTAAGTGGTATAACTGTAAACACTGACTGAATATGACATATTTTGTCTTTGTTTGGTTCAGTTTAATTTGTAAAGGTGTTGTACACTTAATTTTGCTAAAATTTACTGTTGTCTTTTCTTCTCTACTTTGTGCCTGGTATCACACAGAAAAAATATATATCTTTATTAGGTTTTATACTTTATCTAAAAGACATTATTAAGAAGTATTTTATTTTGTTAGTTTTTATATGAATAACACTCTTTTTTAATTATTAATTTTCTTAATTCTGCCTTTAGTTAAATATTTTAAAAACTAGCTTTGTTCTGAAAATTAAAAAAGCTTTGAATTTTACCATTTATTTTTTAAACTTATGTTTGTTACAATTTAAAGAAAATTAAATTAAAAGTGTGACATAGATAAAATATAAATGCTCATTACTGTTTTTGAAACTTGAAATGCAGTGAATAAATTATTAAAAGAAAAGCAGTATTGTAGAAAGTGTGCTTTTAAGTTGCAAAAGAGTACTTAATATATCTTGAGTAAATCTAACTGTTGGTTTTTAACTAAAGATGAAAATACCAAACTATTTTTTTCCTCTTTGCAGTATACAAATACCAATCTTAGAACATTTACAACAGGATGTTAAGAGTTAAGTCCAGTAAATGATTGAGCAGAAATGATTAAAAACAAGTTTTTTGCAGCTTATTTATTATGAAATTTACAGATAAGAAACACAGGTGCTTCAGGTGTTTTCACACAAAAATATTTCCCTTTCACCATATATATATATATATATATATATATAGTTCAATGATTCATATCAATTTGATGGTGCAGTGTCATGTGGAACCGGACTGGGTCTAATGGGATGTTAAAAGTTAAAGTTGAAAATGTTATCTTTGCCTATGTGAATTGGCATTTGTTATTGTTGATTAAGTTTATGCATTGAGACAGAATGAATGTCTATTTTCATAACTGGGGTAATTAGATGTACTGTGTTTAATTTTTCTGTTAGCAAATTAGCTGTCCTTTTGTCCAATCAGCCTTTATAATTTCATCCATTTTAAATGAAATTTTGGAGAATGGTTGGACGAATGTGGTAAGGTTATTTTGAATCCCTGGCATCTGGAACACACACATTAAAGCAAAGATGGAGATAAAGCTTTGAATATATATTTGATTAGTTACTCTTAAAGTTGCTTATTGATATTTTATTTATTGCCCAGCCTTCTCTTTATTAACAGAGATACCTGTTTAGTTTGCTAGAAACATTTATATCAATATTGATTTGTTTCTTTACCAAAAAGAGAATACAGATTTCTTTTCCAAAATGAATCTTACACTGTTTATATTATATATGAAATAACGACTATGCCAAGGAGATTAATCCCACTGTGGATAGTACGAGTTATTCAATTTGGATACTTAAACAATATGATGGCGGCTTTCAAACACAATATTATTGTTTCCCCTCAGCATTTTTGTCATTTTATGTTCCAGACTCTTTATTTTCTTTTACTTATTATCTTAAGTTCTGTTTACTGTCATTGTATATTTTGCTTTGAAAGCATTTATGGTATATGTGGTCCAGTTTGCAGAATACTATAAACTTTGAGTCCTAGACAAAGACTTCCTATATCAAATTCTTATTGTAGAGACATAGAGCTGTTAGACGTAGCACATTAATATGACATAGGTGTCTTTGTCAAGCAAGACACCTGTGATATTATGTGGTGTGTGTTAAGAATTCAACAATCTATGCTTATGCAAACCCACTAAAACACAAACACCATATACCTACGACACTATATCCTCACTACTATTGAACAACATACACCTAAAAACCACCACACTACTACCTACAAATGACCTTATTATGTCTGATCTTTTATGGTCACCTGATATGTTTAACATCACAAACACCGAGTTTTCCTTTTGGAGCTAGACAATATTTCAGCCCTGAATAGTTGTTGACTCTAAGAAAGAAATATACCCTACACATACCTGTTCACATATTTGGACAGTGCACTAAATATACACATGCAAGTTATGGTCCATATCTATAAAAAAAAAATATATTTCTGATAAGTAAGCCTTCATTCATAATCAAGCTGTGTCCTTCTGTCTCTTCTATGTCTACTACAATGTTATGTGCTTCTCTGAACTTGCTGAATGTGTACCACCTGACTTAAACCCACTCTTTGCACCCATCTCCTACTCTTGTCACACCCACAGTGCATCACATGTAGACCTCATACTAAAAACTTTGCCCAATCCTACCTTCTCAGAACTGCATCCCCTCCTCATGTATTTTCCCTCCAACTAGTAAACCTACAAGAATTCATACTGAACATTAGCTGCATTCACCTCACCCAAATTACCCATACCATTTTACTGACCTATGCTGCAATATCCTATCATCTTCTGTTTTCTCATTACCATCTCTGATCTGTCTTGGTCCTTGCTATTATATTTCACCAGTACTGATGCTTGTAACTAATAGTTTATATATATATATATAGTTATGTTCCAAACATCAACTTAATAACGAGAAAGATATTTTATTAAATCCATCCAAATTCTTGAATATTTTCAAGATTAATTGAAAATCATAGGTAGTGTATTTCATTTGAAATATTGTAATGAAAGAGTTAAAGAAACATTTTATCTATAGAACAGGGGTTAAATCTAAAATCCAAATCCAAAATTTACTAACATCTTGTTCTTAGAAGCAGAATTGCTTCTATTAGATCCTCTTTCATAGAAGCTCTTAAATGATTATTTTCTGTGCAGAAAACGGTCAAATTAGTATCTGTGAAATTGGAAATTATAACGCATCATATTACAATTTGCATTCAGATGGGGTTGGTATATTTTTACTGATTCCAACTCCACAACCTTTGTTATTTGGTTAAATCCCTTTAAATTCTGAGTCCAATCTTTCCAGTGTTGACTTTGCTTGTCTGTCTTAAAATACTGGGTTGATATAATGAACTGTTCACCTTACAACTAAATTTCTGGCCTTCTGCCTGTGTTATGAATCATTACCCATAGTACAGCCAGATCTTGTGTTGTGTTTAAAACCCAAGGAGCGAGTCATAACCAATGACGAAGGGTCTTTTTGGATTTTTTCATCAGCTCAATTTTTTCAAGCACCATCTGTAATATCCTTGTAGTCCCTAATAATGTGGTTTTCTGTGATAGTTCTGTTCAAATTTAAACTCCAATCTTCTCCAACCATGATTTCATTTTTCTTCTTGATTGTACCAAGAGTGCCCACCACCAACCACTTCACAATTTGAGCCTTTCTTTCATGCTCCACAACCTTGCAATATCTCTTTTCCGGTTTTAGTGTTTCTCACTATTTTGTTGTTTCTTCTCGCACACTTTTTGTTTTGTTTTGGTTTTAAAAGTACTCTCTGTAATATGTGTGGAGCAGAGACTATGTTGAGTAGAGAGGACTCCTTGGACAGCAGGAAACCAAGACATCCTCTCTAGTGCTGGCGCCACAATAAAATGCATCCCATTCATTTGGTAAAGTAGTTGGCGGCTGAATGCAGATAGCATAGGATAGAGAGGACTCTCTAGTCGTGTCGTAGACATGGCATCCTCTCTAGTGATAGTGCCATGATAAAATGTACCCAGTACGCTCTGTAAAGTGGTTGGCAATCAAATGAAAAGCATAGAGTAGTGAGTACTCTTTAGTTGTGCCATGGACTTGACAACCTCTCTAGTGTTGGTGCCACGATAAAATGCACCCAGTACACTCTGTAAAGTGATTGGTGTTAGGGAGGGCATCCAGCCGTAGGAATCAAGCCAAATCAGACATACAATCAAGACGTGGTCCCCCAACCTGTCTTGGAGAGTGGTGACTCCAAATATGAACTGACTCAGTCCGAAATCACTTGTCCAACCCATGCCAGCAAGGAAAGCGGCGTAAAACGATGATGATGATATATAATGTATATGCGCACACCACCACAGGCTCTAATTTAGGGAGCTTCTCATGTCCTTCGCTTTCACTTTCCTGACGCTTATAATATTTCCAAAATTTATCTTTAGTTTTATATCAGTCTCTTTTATCATTTTACAATGTTACAGTGACTTTTACAAGTGCTTGCTCAGAGGTCTACAGTATTAATTATTTGCTAAAGTTTGAACTGCTCAGAGTATCTATTGCCTAGATGGTCTAATTAGTGCTAGTAGCTAGATTATGAACAAGGTGAAAGAAGCTCAGGGAGCTGTAGATTTTCTGTCCACATGCAAAAGGCAGACTGTATGAAGCATGAATAATTAGTGTGAAAATGAGCATTGAATATGGAAGGCTTAAATGAGTCCAGTTTGATCTGTTGATAATGCAATGTGAATTTTAATGAAAGGCAGACCAAATGTGAGTTGATATAAAGTAGTTGGTTATTAAAAGAATCAGATGATGTATGCAAGAGAGATGGCTATACTGGAATGGACATTTGATGCAAGTGGACAGTACCTGATATGTGCAAGAAGTGCCTTGTGATACAAAGTGTGGAAAGTACTTGTGGCAGATAGTGACATAGGAAAGTAAGATTGTTGTTGTTGTTATTGTTTAGTCCCAGGTCAGCCCTAAAACAGCAGACCTATGATGAAAGGCATTCCATCTTGTTTTTTATTTGGACATATTGTATTTAGAATTCACATATGTTTGAAAGGAGTGATAATATGATATGCTATACTGCAGACTCAGTGGCTGCAAGCATGACTGAACTGTTATGAAGTTTGCTTTGTAAATTATGTCTTTATAATTATGCCCCTGCATGGCATCTTGGGAAAGTGTCTTTTACCATAACCTCATTGACCCAATCCTTGTGAGTGAAATTATGTAGTTGGAAACTATTTGGAAGCCCATCAGATGGACTGTACCTGTAATTCAAAGGGATAGTCTTGTTACATGTGGTCATACTGATTCTCCTTCAAAATTACAATAGGGTACATGTGTCAGTGAGTAGGCTGTTCTGTTGATCGAACAACTGGAAAACTCATTTTTACTGCAACCTATATCCAACTGCAACCTATATCCAACATAATATATATATACCACTGATCCTCAGCCACTGAACTGCCAAGGAACTGCACCCAGTTCTTTGGCAGTTCAGTGGGTGAGGATCAGTGGTATACTTAAAATAATAAGTATGGTTGGTGTCAGGAAGGGTATCCGACTGTAAAATACTGCCTCAAAAAATCTCCGTCCAACTCATGTCAGCGTGGAAACACATGAAAAAACGAAAAAGAAATATATAATGTATTTTCAGGTTTATATGGTAAAGTCTGTTTTGTAAACCACAACCTATTTCAAATAGCATAATGTTTCTGTATTTTCATGTGATCATCGAGTTGGAGTAGTAGGAAGGTTTTATTTTGATTTATAAAGTCAAAGGCAGGTTCATGTAAACCAGGGGTTGGGAAGATATGGCCTTAACCCTTTCTTTATCATATTTCTAATGAAATACACTGCCTATGATTTTCAATTAATTTTGAAAATAATCAAGAATAACTAACTTTCTCATTAGTAAGTTGGTGTTGGAATGTATCTTAACAAAAAGTTCTTACAAAAGATTATAATGGAAGGTTTAAATTTAAATATAAACATGTAAAAGAAATGGTTTTTATCATAGAACCAGGGGTGGTTTCAGGCAGGTTGGTATCAAAAAGGTTAAAACAACATGCTGCATTTCATTTATTAGTTCCAGATTGCAGTTTATTTGTCTACTGCACTTAATCTTATTACTATTCTTCATTATATTAAACAAATAAATGTGCATATCCTGAATGTTTATTTCTAAGTCTCCATATATTAATCAGACTGCATTTAAAATTAATAGTTATATAAACAGAAAATACTGACATTTTGTTGTACGTATATTAAATGTTCAGTATGTGGTCTAATAGGTTCTTGATTAACCATTTCAGTACCAACTCGCCTGAAACTGGCTGTGTTTCTATGATACAAAGCCTTCTGTTTTAAAGTGTTCATATTTAAATTAAAATCTTCCATCGTAATTTTATGTAAGAACCTTTTGTTATTTTCCAAACACCAGCTTGTTTGGAACCTATGACAAAATAATTTTACTAAATCCCTCCAAATTCTTGTTTATTTTCAAAATTAATTGAAAGACATACGTGGTCATGAAAGGGTTAAATGAAATGTTGTTATTTTTTTTCTGATGTAAAAAGGTTTCTCACTCCTAGTCGGAGCAATAGGTTACTTTAAAACATTCTTTATATTGTGATTACTTGACTGTCGTAAATTTAGTGTAAGACAATTAACGACTTATCTTTTATCTTACATTTTTTTCGGTCTGTAACTTTGTAACCCACTTGTGTTCTATTAAATAGTGCATTATTATGATGGATTCCTGTGTGTATATGAATAGATTTGTATTGTAATGCTATGGAAAGCTTTTATTACTGAAAGTTTTGCATCTATCACACATGTTGTATTCTTAATCTTTATTGAAATATCTAAGTAATCTGACTTGAAGACTGGTAAGCCCTGAGAATATGTATAATGATACAGGATACAGAACTCATCATGTCGCAATAATATTACATACAGTCAAAGCTGTTGGGGAGCAAAACCGTTTAACAATTAGAGACAATGTTGTACCATAATTTTTATCTGTGTGTTGTTTGAGAGAGAAATATCTTGCAGCTGCTAGTATGGTTCCATTTGGAGAAATCAGGTGTATGCTGGATAGATTTCTTTGGATCATGTGTTCCTTGAAAAAGCTATTAGTCACGAATAGATGTAGATTTTGAATTCTGCAGTATCTGATTGAACTAGGTTGAACTCAAAAATGTAAAACTATATACTGCATCTTCCCATTCTGCCCTAAATGATAGTGAAATAAATGGAAAATTATTAAATTGCAAGTGTTAAGAATTTTGGGTTTGCATTATGCATATTATAAACACACGCATGCACACACACTATAGATATCAGGTTGTATAGAAAGTTCTGTCTGATTTTTAGTATTTATTTAAAAGTACAAACATGATCTTGCAAATGATACTGATACTGCAAATTTCATCATCTATATAATCTCTATTTGAACATTTTTGGCTGCTTCGCTTGCATTAGAACCTCGATGAAACTCGTAACGCATAATGTGATGAATATGCTCTTTGCTTGGTTCCATGATGGGTTCTTCCTCTATGGGAACTCTTCATGAAATGATTATGCATCAATGAATGCCACCAATATTTAGAGTTTTTACAAAAAACAGGTTTCATCAACAGGTTCAAACTCGTAATCAGATAGAACTTACTATACAACCTGATATATATATATAATAAAAAGGTGGGTCTGATTATTTCCAATGTTTTGAATATCAGAAACAATTACAGTTGTGTTAAATATGGTGATTAGGGAAAAATATTAGTGACATATTATGTTACATTATGTTACATTACATGTATTTTGCATTATTTATGTTACATTATTTGTGTTACATTACTTGTGTTACATTATGTGAGTTACATTGTGTTATATTATGTATGTTACATTATTTGTATGTCACATTATGGATGTACACAGGCATAGCTGAGTGGTTAAGAAGTTTGCCTTGCAATCACAAGGTCTTGGATTCTTTCCCACTGCATGGCATCTTGAGAAAGTGTCTGTTACCATAGACTCAGGTCAACTTAAGCTTTGTTAGTGAAACTGGATAGATGAAACTATGTGGAAGCCTATCAGATGGATTGTACCTTTAATTCAAAGGGCCAGCCTTGTTATACACTGTGACATATTGATTCTACCTGAGGATTACATTAAGGATATACATTTCCATAGATTACTCAGCCACTTACACATTAATTTAACAAGTAGGTAATCCAGTTGATCGAATAACAACTAAAGGTTCATTATAATCAACACTTTTGAATTCAAAACAAAAGTTTCTATAAAAAATACATCTAGAGAATTGCTACTCATGATATTAGACATTATAAGCAGCAATTTGAGGTAGAAAAATGTAACATGCCCATCTTCTTAAATTAGTACTAATGATTTATAGTACCTAATTTGAAAGGATAGAATGATAATTGCCCCTTAGTGTAATCATTAATGAAGACACCAATCAACTCATAGATACATGGTGTGAGTCCCATCAATGAGCTTGTTACTCATGTCTGTTTCAAATTGGTGTTTATAATGTTCAGTACTATTTACATAAAAATCTTAGTTGTTAATTCATAATTGCTACTCATATTTAAAAAAAAGAAGTGTTTCTCTCTTTCCATGTGAAAGGCAGTCTAAATGAGCTTGAAGCATATGTAAGATAAGTGATATGGTATAACTATGAGACAGGAGCAATTAATGCAAAGGATCTGCAGGGTTTGGAGAGGAATTAATTGAATATGGTATGGATATATAATGTTAAAGAGTTGAAGATGGTCAATGTATTCATAGAAAAGATAGTTCATTTCTGAATGGTCCAGTCCATTTATCTGTAAATAGGTACCATGTGGTATGAATAACTCACCATTCTAAGGAGTAGTAGTACTGCAAAATTGATGGTTGTTTTGTTAGTTTGTAGTTCTGAGTTTAGATTCATCCTGTGGGTATGGCTTTGAGAGGAAAGGGCTCCACCCGCTTGAAGTAGCAACCAAATCTCCTTCAAATCACTTCCTACCATCTTAAAAAAGGAAGGACACATTTGATAGAAGCCCTTGATACACTGTCTGAAGAAAAGTTGGGATGATCAAGGCTGTCTTTGATTGTAGCTCTACTAGATCAGAGCTGATGTGGTGCTACACAACACCAACAACACTGCTCTAAAGTGAGGCTTTAGTTCTGCTGAGGATGCCCAATAAGACTAAAGCTTAAACATGTCCGGAGTTGCCTCCCATACTTAGTGGAAAAAATAATAGTAGTCATTGACTGATATTATTTTTCTCTCATCATATACTTAATCCTACTCTAAACTTAATGTTTCTAACATTAAATATGCTTTCACCCACTTAACTATTACTCTACCCTAATTACATTGCTGAAACAGAAAGTTTTCAGTGGTACCTCATTGCAATGTTCAACTTGAAAGAAAGAGGGCAAATAGCTTGAGAAAGCAGCTGGTTATCAAAGGATATTGGATGAATAATTGAGATGAGGCAACTGTGATGTCATAGCTATGTAACAAGATTTGGGTCACATATATGCTGGGTGAAAAGAAGATTTGTAATCTGATAGAAGAAACTACCTATGCTTTTATTTATGGCTTTGTCAAAAGGAGAAAGGGCAGTGTCTATGACTTTTGAAGGCATGACTATGAGGTTAAGAAATGTTTGCTTCGCAACTATGTAGTTTTGGGTTCCATCCCAGTTGAATTGTTTGCAAATTACAATATAAAATAAACAAATAAAAATACATACATCCTGTTATTTCTTCTCTGGCTCTACCCTAATTGCAGTTTGAGACTGTAGGGGTAAACACAGAGTTTCCTTTGTTTCAGAATAAGAAGAAAACAATGGGAGTGTGAGGTGTCAACAATCTCAATCAAACGTTAATTACAGCTGGCTGAGTTGGTTGAATGTCAGACTCCCAGCTGAAGGGTTGATGGTTCATATTTCTACTAACAGTGCAGCATTGTCTTCATGATCAAAACGTTTCATTTTTGTTTGCTCAGTCCATTCAACAGTAAATAGGTGAAATAAGTAGGTACAATTCACTATGGTAAGGAGGAAGAGCACTGTATAGCTGGTCTTTTTTTGTTACTGGTAGAAGGCCTCATGTTTCTAGGGGAAGGGTAAAATGAGGTGTTGTGACATTCAGTCATGCCTTTCCCCAGCAGCATGAACTAAAGTTCATGCTTTTAAAGTTCACAACTAGTGATATGACAACAATGAAATAGTTTTGACTGCAAATTGAATCAACCATACCATGGTTTTATTTTGCCGAGAGTTGATCTTTTTCTCTTCAGTACTCTTCATTGGAGTTGTTTTATGAACTTGCAGCACTGGGTTTAAGTCCTTCAGTTGGCCAGGAGAAGGGGAAAGAGAAGCTACTTCAATACCTGTCTCACACTAGAGTCATCAATCGTCTTGGTCAACCTTTGTCATTAGGTCTGGGTCCTGGTTTTGATTTAGGCTGTGTGTGATGATTGGTGTGCAAAAATTCATCTTATTTTAAATCACCAAACTTACACATCCACTGTCAGGTAGATACTTTACTCAACTATAAGATATTCTGAAAATGTCCCATAATGAAATTAAATAGTTGAGTTGTTTGGACATTAAAGACTTTGTCTTTATATTGTGTAAACAAGAACAAGTCAACTTGATGGAGCCTACTCTTCCTCAAGATATTTATATGGGATCAACTTCCAAACATAAGGCATAGGATTTTTCAAGGTAGAAGAAATAGTAAATCGTGTTATTTATGGCTTTCCAGTGTTACCAAGGTAGCTTTTTCAGTGCTAAACTCTCCAAATTTCATAGAGACGTTATTAGCCATGAACCTAAAAGCAGAGAATAAGGGGTTTAATCATAGTTCAGTTGATGGATCTGTCCAGAATGAAAACTTTGAGCTATTTTGATTTTGAATCAATAACTGCAAGGTTGTATACATTGCTTATGGAACCCAAGAATTCTGTATGAATTATGAACGCTGCTCGAAAGTGTTTCCGTTAGAGTTCATGGTTATAGTTCCATTCTTGGGCAGCATATTTACAACAGAAGTACATCGACTGCAATTCAAGAATTCATGAATGGCCAGTAAACAAATTCACATAGCAGGGGCTTTGTTCTGTTCAGACCAGGATGAATTTCATGAAATTGTTGTAGTATCTTGGATCATAATCTCAACAATAGATGCAGTGAACATGACTGATGATTATGTTGATTGAGCAACTTGTACGAAAAACAAAATTTCTCAATCCAGACCATTCTAAAATTTAAGATGCAGTCACAAAATGCATAGGCAAGTGCTTTGATAACTTTTTCCCTGAACTGAATTTTTGAACCATATACATTTGTGATCTTATTCCTGACTTTTACTGCTATAGATATCTGCATTAAATGCAATTCAGTGGTGTTGTTTCAAGACTTGGTTAACCAACTGGTATCCTGGAATATTGAGAAAGTACTGCCATATCTAAAGCAGTGTAACAATATGTATATTTGTTATGTAGAATGTAGGAATTGCTTTTGTTCTCATTCGATGATGTATCATCATCGATTCAATGTAGTAATTAGACTAATCGTCTATTTACGGATGAGATG
>JAOPJM010256675.1:0-12336 GCA_027124095.1 Muusoctopus leioderma | reverse complement strand
AAATTTAAATATGAGCACTTTAAAACAAATGGTTTTTATTATAGAACCAAGGGCGGTTTGGTATCAAAAGGGTTAAGCACATAAAATAGCAGCCGACAAAGGGAAAGAAATTGATTGAAAGCAAACGATAGTAGGTGATAGTCAGGAATGAAATGAAAATGAAATGTGCTTGATTTATTCATATCTGTAAAATTCAAATGATTTGTAAGTTTGCTTCGGTTAAAATCCAGAAAGTGAAAGAAAATGATTACATAGGACAGTAATGTGTAATGCTAAATTTGTAAATTCTGAGAGGTTAAATCCCTAAACTAAAAGAAAATGATTACATATGATAATATTGTAAAATGCTTATTTGTATTTTTTTCGATAAATTCCCTAAACTGAAATAAAATGATTACATAGGATAGTGAAACTGTCATCATTCGAAATGAGATGCTTTTGCAGAATTCTTGGCATTACATGGAAGGACTACCGAACCAACCAGTCAGTCTTAGAACAACTTACTGCATTGGTTGGGAAGAGAGAGAGAGAGAGAGAGAGAGAGAGAGAGAGAGAGAGAGAGAGAGAGAGAGTCATAGAAACAGCAAAACAAACAAAAATGTAGTGGTTTGGTCACATCAGTAGAATGACTGGGTCACCTTGCAAATACAATCATGTTTGGAAAAATAGAAGGTAAAAGGAGAGAAGGACGACCAAGGAGAGACTGGTCCAATGATACTGAGACGTGGACTGGGATGAGAACATTGGACCAAGATTGAAAGGGGAGGAAAAGACTGGTGGAAAAATTCAAGTGCACCAACAGCAGAAATACTATGGGTATAACTTGACTTAAAATGATATATATATATATATATAATATTTATTTAATCCAATCCAGTTTCCTATTACTCCGGTGTTTCTCCGACGTGTTGTCTGTTCTTCAGATAGGGACTGAATAAATTTAGAATTAGGAGAAGATCCCAATGACTCAGAAGAATGCTATTGGATGGCATTGAGGAAAGGAAGAGGAGGAGAGGGGAGAAAGGGTGGGGAACAAGGTAGAGGGAGGAATGAGAGAAGAAGAAGAAGAAGAAGAAGAAGAAGAAGAAGAAGAAGAAGAAGAAGAAGAAGAAGAAGAAGAAGGGCTAGAAAAACATTAAGCCATAAGATAAAAAATAATAAATAGGTGTGGGGGGGGGGCAAAAAACCATTAAGCCGTAAGAAGGTGAGAGGCACATTCAGCCAGAGGTCAAGGCATACACAATTGCACCAAGAGACCCTTTCTCACAATTCTCAGACGCACACATATACATACATACATCTCCACATTTCTTATATGCACACATATGCATACATACATACTTCTCCCCATTTCTTATACACACACATATACATACATACATACATCTCCCCATTTCTTATACGCACACATACGCATACATACATACTTCTCCCCATTTCTTATACGCACACATATACATACATACATACATCTCCCCATTTCTTATACACACACATACGCATACATACATACTTCTCCCCATTTCTTATACGCACACATATACATACATACATACTTCTCCCCATTTCTTATATGCACACATATACATACATACATACATCTCCCCATTTCTTATACGCACACATACGCATACATACATACTTCTCCACACATACAGGTGACACACACATATACACACACCAATGCACACACACGTACAGACCCCTTTTCCTGTTAGGTTCACAATGTTGGGGGTTACCACCATTAATGTCAGCATGACGAAAGGTATGTCAAGAGAGATTGTAGAAATGCTGGAGCACAGATAAATGGATGTATGCTGTATTCAAGAGACAAGATGAAGGAAGCCTCAGTCAGACTCCTAACAAGAAAGGAACAAATGTATATATTCTTCTGGGTGGGTAATAGTGATGAGGTGAGTGGAGTTAGCATAATGTTAGCAAAGAAAGGATAGATAAATAATTAAGGTAGTCAGAGTATGTGATAGAATGATTAGGCTTAGGGCTAATCATAGACAAAACAACAGTGCTGGCTGATGAACAGGGAGACTGCTTTTATGAGGCCCTCCTGCAGGCTACCTTGACAATGAATGACGACCTCATTATCACAGCTGGTCATTTTAATGGACATGTTGGGCAACACCATGATGGCTTCTCCAATGAACATAAAGGCTATGGTTATGGTAGAAGGAATGAAGGCTCCTGGAATTCTGTGATGTAAACAACCTAACCACTTGCAATACAAACTTCAGGAAACTGGCCAGCCACCTGATCACCTACAAATCAGGTGAACACACAAGCTAGATAGACTTTATTCTCACCAGAAAACAAGATAGGTTGATGGTTGTAAATGCTAAGACTTTCCCTGGTGGAGAATATACTACCCAACATAGATTAGTCACTACTGACTTCAGAGTAAGAGCTAGACAGACTTAGAGACAAAAGACAATTTGGAGAAGGAAGACATGGAAGCTGAAAGAGCCTTTGGCCACTCACAGATTCAGAGAAGTTCTAATTGACATTTATGACAGAAGGGAGGAGGAGATAGAGACTTATAGCAGAGAGGAAACTGGGAGTTTCAACGGGACAACCTGATGAGGGCTACAGACAAGATCTGTGGCTAGTGCTAGGTCCCAGCCAGACGGAAGGTGACATGGTGGTGGAATAGTACTGTAGATAAAGCACTAAAAACTAAGAGACAGGCTTGGAAAGACTGGAAAAAAGAGGGCAGCAGAGAGCAATACCATGTAGCTAGAAGAAAAACTAGGTGTCAGCTGTACTTAGCTAGGGAAGAAGCAGAAAGTAAGAGGTTTGCACATGTTCTACACAACATGAGGATCAGAGGCATGAGGTGTTCTGGATCGCAAGACAGTGTGCTAGAGAAAAATCAAGACGTCATTGGAGACAAGAATATTCAGAATAATAGCGGCACATTTGCCATTAGAAATGCTGAAAAGAAAGGGGCATGGAAGTGTTATTATGAGAGATTGTTGGATAAGGAGAATGCATGGGAAAGAGAGGGCCTACCCCAAGTACACCAATCCATTCATCTATACCTAGTTTCCTAAAAGACCACCAGATTACAGAGCATAGAACCCTGTCAACGGCCTTCTCCGGTCGACGAATGCTAGGTACAGTGGCTTACTCTTAGCTAAGTACTTCTCCTGCAGTTGTCTCACCAGGAAGATGGCATCAGTAGTACCTCTTCCTGGCACAAAGCCAAACTGCATCTCATCTAGTCTAATTCTGCTCCTAATCAAATCTGCAATGACTCTTTCTGTAACTTTCATAACCTGGTCTAATAATTTGATGCCTCTGTAGTTACTTCTCTCTAAAGCATCTCCTTTGCCCTTATAGCAGTTGAATAAAATACTTGCAAGAGATAACAACCATCTCAACCAAAGAGATCAATAACTTTTTGAGAATAGATCTGATAAATTCTTCCACATATCTAAAACTAATATTTAATTACATTGCATGTGATAATAAAATTCTATCTTGTAAAATTCTTTAGATAGCAATTGCTCTATCAACTAACCATATCCTGCAAAGTTCTGCAGACTAGAACACGATATCATCCAAACCCTACAAATCTTTTTACATTTGTGTGTGTGGAAGTGGGGAAGAGGCTGTTTGAAATTTCAAAATGAACAAAAATGAAATGTTTTCATAGACTAATTCAAACTATATTTGAAATTCGATGAAAATGAATAGATAAAATAAAATAAAATAAAATCACAAAAATACAAATTCACAGCCATTAAAAATGTTCAGATTCTTCATTTGAGTTTAAATTTCAAGTTTCACAATTCAATCCTTCCTGTCTTTGATACATGATAAAGAACTTAAAGAAAAAAAATAATTTTAGAATTACAAATCCCATCGCTGATTACAGAGCAATTTAATTATTCTCACCTTAGTCACTTCCAAATCTGCCCGAATAGTTGAGTGGGCCGCCGATTGTTCTGCTAAAGATGACTGAAAAGCAATTACTTCTTTTTGTTTAGCATCCAGCTGAGCTGACACAGTAGACTCTCTCCTCGTCATCTCATCTATTTCTCTTCGGAGCTTATTGGACATTTCAAAGATCTCTTCCTCTTTGGCACTATCAAAAGGAACGGAAAGAATATTTTAATCAATTTAGCAGTAGAGTCAAAGTGATTTTAAGGGTTCAGGTGATGGGCTACAAATTACATAGACATAAGTTTCAAACTTCATTACATTTGTTGTGTTGTGGCCTCAAAGTGAAGACAATACTGTTTGTCTCAAACTGCTTGGCTGACGACACGTTCCTCACCTACTTTGTGACTGAGTAGGTTACACTCTGTAAGGAAGGTGTGAAGTAAACAACCCATAACACTCACTGTATTTTTCACCAAGGCAATACATGTTATTTCAATATGCCTCAGACTAAAAATAAGTATCACAATGGAAGGAAAGGATAGGGCTGTAAAAATAATTGCTCCACACTTATTCATGTGTCTGGATTTACAAAGAAAACCCATTTCCTACCTTACTAGCAAGGAAAAATGGATGTGAAACATCAAACAAGCAGCTAATATATTTGTGGAGCTCAAAATTATTGTCTTCCCTGCAAAATGGCTGAGAGGAGATAGTTCAAGTGACCTACCAGATTTCAGTGTGGTGAGATCAAACGACCTGCCGGTTCTTAGGGAGGGCTACCATGTTCACATGAGTTACCAGCTCTTGGGAGTTGCAAGTTCAACTAAACTACTGGGTCTTGGGAGTCGCAAGTTCAAAATGAGCTGCTAACTGTTACAAGTGCAGCATTTTTAAACGGGAAATTTTTTTTTTCCGAATTTTTGGATATTTTTTTCCACGTCGTAAATTATATATTTCCTAAACTGTTTACGTTTGTAAAAAAAATGGATACCAGCTTCCCATTCACGAGTAGTGACTCCGAATTTCAAGGATTTTCGAAAGAAGAAGCAGAGAAAGGGAACGAAGAGACAGGACCTAATCACACTCTTTTGGAAGATTCAAAGGTAATTGGCTATTGTTTTTTATTGTTCCCTGTTGAATTGTTTGAAACAATAACTGCAGAGACCAAACCGTTACGCAGAATATAAACGAAGACAAAAAAAAAATATATTATACATATGCGTGTGTACTCACCTGCTGTTGGTTATGAACTAAAGAAATATACCACCGAAGAAATTCGTGCTAAATTTTAAATTTTCACTGGCTAATCTGAAAGTTTTGAAATTTCATTACAGCTTATGAAATTACAGCTTATTTATAGGCCAGCGAGAACATTTTAAATTTAGCACAACTTCTGATTGGCTGATTGTAATTGTAGACATGCGCAGTCCAAAATTTTTGAATCTCGAACATTGATTGACTCCCGTTGCTTCTCAACAGTTTAGATAGCAATTCGAAAATTTTTATTTCTATTCTTTCAAAATTTGTAAAAAAAATTATGAAAAGGGTGTGGGGGGGGGGACCTGAAATACGGAATAAAGGTGGATGGGGGTGGTTACAAAAATTAAGCGATAAAACAACGACCTGTTTCAGAAGATCGCTTAGTTAGTTAAGGCGGGCCTACACGGGAGTGGGAGGAGTCAACTTTTGCTAAATCGTTTCGGACGTCATTCGACACCATACCCAAAAATTGTTGTGTTTTGTCATTATCAATGGCATGGACTATTCTTTCAAAAACAGTTTTCTGTCTGGAATTAAAACTATTTATTCTCTCTTCAGCTTCTGATTGTTCCTGCATAATTAACTACAGGACCTGGATGTGGTAGGTCTAATATTGGACAACTATGACCATGCAATCGTAATGTCAAATCTATCTCCTGTAGGGATTTTTTTAAAGAAATCACTCGAGTTGATTTGTTGAAAATCCTCAATGAATGCATTTTCATACTGTTGATAGTTCTACAGGATTTTTTGGCTTGTTAAATGCACATATTAATGCATGTTTGCCTCAACTGAGATGGAATATAAACACCTGCAGCTTCTTCTAGACATCTCATCCACTCATTATCATTATTAAGTAAATTGTTTTTCTCTGTTGCTTCTTGTAATATTTCAAATACTTCACCATTTACATTTCGCAAATCTGGAATATGCAATAATAATAACCGAAGATGAAACCTTTCAGTATCCCTTGGGCTGAGAGAATAAATTCTTGGTATTATTTCGTTTGCACTTTTTTTTTTTTTTTTTTTTTTAAATTTTCCATTGCTGTTCCTTTGTTGAAAACATAATGGTATTGTATTCCAGTATAAAGAAATTGTCTCGCCTGGTTATCATCTTCATTTTGTTTAAACCATGCTGTGAGCTGAGTTTGTCTTCTTTGAGCTCTGTCTAGGGCAGGGGTGTCAAACTCAAATCACCGGCGGGGCGGATTTCGAATATTTACGGCTTTCGCGGGCCGGATTAAAATTTTCGAAACCGCCTCTTCATCGAAAGTTTACGGTGTTATGTATTTTATTCGATGATTACTCACTTGATTTAATATAAATGTATAAATGCACGTACACATTACACGCATATGGCCCGCGGGCCGCCTGTTTGACATGCCTGGTCTAGGGCATCTTGTTCATTACCCTCATTAAAGTACAGTAACTACTGTTGATCTAGATGCACAGGTAATCTTATCCCATAATGACATATCATACATTTTTTTTTCTAATTGTCTCCACATTCCTTCTGGAGTACTGACATATCTGATATTTAAATATCTAGCTTGTTCATCATAAACAATATCCTGGTGTTTAATCTGGCCAATTCCGACATTGACACTGTCATAGTCATTATACACATACTTAAATACTTTACAGATTGAATGGAAGAACAGATTTCCACATTGATATGGCAGTTGTATATAAAGGGTAACTGTTTATTATATGGAATGACATTTCTATAATCCACACTTGTTTTGAACTAGAGCTGTTGTTCCTTGCTGTCTTCTGTATATTGGGTAACCATCCACATTAGCATCTGTTTTCTCCTTGTATTCCTTTGGATACCTTTTTGTGCACTTGCCATTGTCCATACATGGTGCATTTGGATGTTCACCTCCACATGGTCTATGTATCATACACCTTAGCACTACATGAAGTACAGGCTCTGTTTCAGATCAGAAATTTCAGTGCAAACTATTTTATCAATATCATTAAAGTCAATCTTAGCATCTTGTTCTTAGATGATTAAAATATGAACATCAGGAAGGCTGCGTTTTTGAAATTCTATAGAATAACAATGTGCCACTGGTTTACCAAATATTTGATTTTCAGGGATATCCTTCATCAAGCTATTCAGCTTCATGTTAAATACCCTGGCTACCAAATCTGGTCTATTATTCTGTATTTCTTGTCATTTTGGATTATAAGTCATAGTAGTGAATAACTCAGGCTTTCCATATTTTCCCACTATGGCCATGGCATCAGGGTACTGCTCTGTCATGTTGCATAGAGAATCTTGGAATATTGAAGGTAGTATTACTGTTTGTCCTACATTGTTGGTTAGATTAGCTAGATGGTTAGATAATCCTTTATATGGCTCAACTTCAAGCTTTCATTGCTGTGAATGTATACAGTTCAGGTTATTTGCCTCAACTTGAAGGTAAGAATCCACAGTCCACTGCTGAAAAAGTTTTCCACCATGCAGAATTGGACTGAAATGTTGCCTGACTGTGGTCTATGCTACCTTATATTGTAACTAATTTTGTAACATTTAAGGCATTCATTTCCTTCTATATTTATCTGTATATTTGACTGCCATCCAGGTTCTCCAAATGGGCATAATAAGGTATATGTCATTGGGTCTAAGTATATTTAAATTAATCATGGGACTTCTATCATTGCAGGGAAATACACGAAAATCTCTTTCGAATGGTGGTTCTCCATATTTATTCATAAATATCATAGCTACTTCTTCAACTGTTGGTAAATTGTATTGCATACTCTCTGAGTTCCTATCTCCCCTAAATACCATATTTACAATAGGTGAATGCCTATTTTCTACCATAGCTGTCTCTTCTTCCTCATGCTCAACTTCTCTTAATGTTTTATACGCTTTTGTGCATACAATACTTTCTCTTATGAAATTGTCAAAAATTTCATTCAAACAGCCATGATTATATCTGTTATTTATTCTAGTGACATTTGCTTCTCTGGAGTCTACTACATAGAGTTGTGCAAACTCTCACTGCTCACCATCATTTGGGTGCATGTTAGATGTATGGTGATAGATTAGACTATGCACTCTGAAACAGTAAGGACCATGTCCAGTTGGGTCAGCAATGTGTGCATTCAAACGAATGAGTTAAATTATATGATCTAATGTTGTCTTTGAAGTTTTGATAGTATATATGTTCCAGGTTGCCCATTAACTCCTGCAGATATTCAAGGAAATCCTGCTGATGTTGCAACAAAACTTTACCCTTGTGACAACAGTTGATAAATTCCTCATCTGGGGACATGCAGAAGGCTATATACTATTGAATTAAACAATGTTAACTCATTACAGATATTTTAATTTGGAAGGGAATATTTTTTATAGGGTGGGGAATAATTATTACAGGGTAAGAAATTGCTTACCCTGTAACATATATTCCCTTCCAAATTAAATTATCTTTAGAGAGTTAACATATTATCTAATTCAATGTTAGTGAGTTAACATATTATTTAATCCAATAGTATATAGCCTTCTGCATTTTTTCTCTTTGTCTCAGTGAATTTATACTACTGTTATAGGTGTCCAGAGTTTTAAAATTGAAAAACGTGTTGTTTGCTTACCTTAGAATTTTTTTCACGACACGCCACTGCTTCTAAGGTATAATTGATTACTTCAACCTCAGTACTTATTTTTATCAACTGGTACTTATTTTATCGACCTCGGAATATTGAAAGGTAAAGTGGACCTGGGTGGGATTTGAACTCAGAACGTAAAGTGATATACCAAAAAAAAATCAAGGTATTTTGTCTGATGCTCTACCAATTTTCCATGTACTCGCCTTATGTCTACAGTACCGGTAAACTGCAACACTTCTCAATCGCGTTATCTCATTTATGAAACCCAGCATCCCGATATCCAGCTTCACCACTTCCTCCCATGTCTTGCTTCATCTTACTTAAGCCACTGATATCTTCTACTGTCAGCTCACAGCAGGTACCGTCAATTTCACGTCACATGTCCATACAAGTGCAGCTGCTTCTCGTTTACATATTGGCTGATGTATTTCATTGGCCAAGTTGCATTCTCAATTCGCTTGAGCTCTGCAAGTTAATGTTGCATATTCCAACAGCTCATATTCACTCAGTACTCTTCAGCATTAGCAGGTCTTAAGCACATGCATGCACACACATACACAGACACACATAGATGCACACACACGTGCAGACATACATGCATACACATATGCAAACACATGCACACACACACACACACACACAAATATACATTAATGGAACCTTTGGCAGTTTCCACAATGAGTATCCCAGTTGTTTCCTCAACAGAACTACATACTCATATTATAGTGTAAGTGGCTGAGTATTTCATAGACACTTGTATCCTTAATGTAATCCTCAGGCAAACTCAGCATGACACTGGGTGTCAAGGAATGTATGGGTATGTATATAGAGTCATAAAAGCTAAGAGACGGGCCTGAAAAGAATCAAAGAAAGTGGGGGAGCAAGAAACAATATCAGGTAGCTAGAGGAGAAGCTAGGCGTCAAGTAAAGGTAGCTAGAAGAGAGGCTAGATGCCAAGTACATGTAGCAAGGAGAGAAGCTGAAGGTGAGAGGTTTCCTAATGTTCTGCAAAGCAGTGTCAGTGTTAATCAAGACGTCATTGGGGAAAAGTGTGTAGAGAATGATAACGGTACACTTGTCCTCACTGACGCCGAGAAGAAAGAGGCTTGGAAATGTTGCTACGAAAGGTTGCTGAATGTGGAGAATACATAGGAGAAAGAGGGACTACACCAAGTGGACCCAACAGAGGGACAGCTATTGAAGTTGGCAGCTGTACAGTCGAAAGTGCAGTTAAGGATATGAAGGCAGGGAAAGCAGCTGGCTCAACAGGGATAGTCACTGAGATGCTGAAAATATCTGGTGAAATAGGACATGTGCTAATCACTCACATAGTCAATCAGGTCGTACAGGGTGGTGTCATACCCAATGACTGGCATAGCAGTATCATCATCGACTGCTACAAAAGCAAAGGTGTTCTAAAAACAAGCAACTATAGAGGCATTAAATTGATGGACTAGGTTATGAAAGTAACAGAAAGAGTTATAGTACAACTGATTAAGAAGAGAATTAGCTTAGATGAGATGCTGCTTCGGTTTGTGTCAGGATGGTGTACCAGTGATACTCTCTTGCTCGTGAGACAACTGCAAGAGAAGTTCTTAGCAAAGAGCAAGCCACTATACCTGGCATTTTTTGATATGGAGATGGCCTTTCACAGGTACCACACTCTGTAATCGGCTGGTCTTTAAGAAAACTAGGTGTAGATGAATGGCTTGTGCGAGCCGTACAAGTCACAAACAGAGATGCCATCAGCAAGGAATTTAGCATGCAGGTAGGTGTCCATCAGGGCTCAGTTCTCAGACCATTCCTGTTTATTATAGTTCTCCAGGCCATAACAAAGGAGTTTAAGACTGGTTGTCCATGGGAATTCCTGTATGCAGATATCTAGTCTTCATAGCTGAATCTGTTGAAGATTTAGAGAAAAAAATTCCAAAAATAGAAGCAAAGCATAGAATCGAGAGAACTCAAAGAAAAACTAGTAAAGACAAATGTTTTAGTTATCAGGAAAGAAAACAGGACTCAACTACCATCTGGGAAGTGGCCATGCTCAATATGCAGAAAAGAAGTAGGTAGGAATTCCATACAGTATATCCAATGTAAACTATGGGTACACAAGAGGTGTAGTAGGATCATAAGCAGGCTGACATAGAAGGAAGACTGTGTATGTGGCAAGTGCACAAGAGTAGTTATCAGTAAGAGCACCTGTGAAATAAATTTTCAAATGCTTGGTAGGCTCCATAGAAGTAGTTGATAGGTTCTCTTACCTAGGTACCTAATTAGTAATGGAAGTGGCTGCTCCAAAAGTTTAGGGAGTTATTACAACTGCTGGCAACAGACAGATTCTCTCTCCAAATGAAGGGTAGATTGTATGATGTTTGTGTACAGCATGTGGTGTTGTATTGTAGCAAAATATGGGCATTGAATGCTGGAAAGAAATGAAGTGAGCATGATCTACTGGATGTGTAATGTCAGTGTGCATGAACGACAGAGCACAAATGAACTGAGAGAAAAACTTGGTATAAGAGGAATCAGGAGTAGAATGCAAGAGAGGAGACTGCACTGGTACAGACATGTGATGCATATGGAGGATGACAGTTATGTAAAGAAGTGTGAAGCTATCCAAGTGGAAGGAACATGCAGAAGAGGAAGACCAAGAAAAATATGGGAAGAAGTGGTGAAAGCAGATCTCAGAATGCTGAGAACCTCAGGAAGGAGATGACGAGTGACTGAAACAAGTGGTGAGATGCTGTGCTAGAGAAGACTTGTCCAACCCATGCATGAATGGAAAAACGCAGGTAAAATGATGATGACAATGATGATATATTTTGAAAAAGTGGAAATACCTACTCATTGGATAGTAAAAGGGGCTGAGTATTCCACAGACACCTGTACCCTTAATACAATCCTCAGATTATGCAGAATCAAGTTGATACTGTGTGTGATAAGGCTGGCCCTGCGAATTACAGCTATAGTCCATCTGACATGCTTTTGTACATGTTCCTTCAACCTAATTTCACTCAAAAAGTTTAGGTCAACCTGAGGCTATGATAGAAGACACTTGCCCAAGGTGCTGCAAAATGGGAACAAACCCAAGGACCTTGTGAGTGCAAAGCAAACTTTTCAACAGTACAGCCATGCCTGTGCACACGCACACATACAGATACACACACAAACACACAAAGAATGATGAACCAAGCCAGCTTAGTTAAATAGTAAGAAAACTTTAATTACATTGCTTCCACTGGCTTTTAAAAAACTGGATAGAAAAAATTATTTTTGTTTTAGCAGTTTTTTTTGAGGATGGGAATCTTTTTTTTTGTCTTTTACATTGAATTTTTGCTAATTTCAATGGAACAAACAATATGGTCAAGCAGGTCAGTTTAGTCAATTACTTTTGAATAAGGTTTAAGACATCCGTATCTGGATGTATGGGTACAGAGACAGGTTGGGGTCACCAGGGAAACAATAACTTTTTAAAATATATACATACATACATACATACATATATACATACATACATACATACATACATACATACATACATACATATATACATACA